>WOGO01002059.1:5834-16600 GCA_015342085.1 Leptinotarsa defecta | reverse complement strand
TTTTCAGCTATTCATTTTTAATTCTTCTTTTTTAGTTGTTTCAGGGATTTCAAATCATTTTATATAGTAGACAATGGAAGTCCGAACTAGTGAAATTAATTCATCATGAAACATTGTCAATCACCTTCAAACATATAAAATTATCTTAATGCAGGAGATTATCGCATGACTGATTTTTTGGCACAGTAACATAGTGAATGTAGGTACTAGTTTCGACGACCATAATGCGTTTTAATAAATGATTATGCCTGAAAACGTTTTAACTTTATTTAAAGAAATGTTTTGAAAGTTATCTTTGAAATATCAAATGTGTTATCAGTGATTTTTTTGCCAGTTCAGTTCTTTGATAAATAGAAAACGTGGCGTCATTTTTAGATTGAATTTTGAAGATATGAAACTGTGCGTCGTAATTCTCAAAGGTGAATATAATTTATAGTTCGGGTTCCTTAAAATGATTATTAATGAGTTTGACTTCGTTAATCATAGCATTCTTATACTAATCGACGGCGATAAAGAATATTTATTAACGAATGAGGAATATTCTATGTGGTTTATTGAACAACTTGTATACTTTTAGTAACATTTCAGTTTTTTTTGTTTTTCAAAACTTCGAAAATAATCAGTAAAAGGTTAAAAATTAAGTAATTATCAAAATTACCTGTTTTTAAAAATGTTATCTGTTTTATATGAACTAAGAACGACTATTACCTCGTCTTACTTTATTTTCCGTATCCTTTATCCACTATCAGAATCTTGAAAATTAATTTTTAAATTTCATGTGTTTCCCAAAAATATAATAAATGACTAAAGTTGGGTAAATTAAAAAAAGTTGCCCATTTTAGAGCCTATTTGAATGACGTTTCAAAATTTAGAAAAAGCCGTGAGTATTCAAAAAGAACCGAAATTTGTCAATTTTGTTTTAATTTCGTTCTGTCATAATTGAAGTAGATATTTAAAAACACAAATCACTTTCTCATTGCCTATTTTCAAGCCACAACAGGGTGTCGGAATTTTAATCCGACGTTTTGTCTCCTAGAAACCATCACCAATTTTAATGTTTTATATGAATCGAAAGAATCACCCGGTGTATGTTAGCCTTTTTGGCGACAACTTAACTCATGTGTCACCGTAATCGTTCGATTACTAATTTTTAAAACCTTATAAATATGCTTTGAAAATGTGAAATTGTCAATTTTGTCAAATTATCTATGTAAATAATTCTTGAATCTTGTCAAGCGATTAATATAATACAAAACTGTCATTAGTCTTTGGATTTGGATTACTAATTTTTAAAACCTTATTTAAATACGCTTTGAAAATGTGAAATTGTCAATTTTGTCAAATTGTCTTTGTAAATAATTCTTGAATCTTGTCAAGCGATTAATATGATACAAAACTGTCATTAGTCTTTGGATTTGGATTACTAATTTTTAAAACTTTATTTAAATATGCTTTAAAAATGTGAAATTGTCAATTTTGTCAAATTGTCTTTGTAAATAATTCTTGAATCTTGTCAAGCGATTATTATGATACAAAACTGTCATTAGTTATTTTTTCAAACTCATCTTCAACACATGAAAAATTCATCAAATTTTCGTATTATAAAATTTATTTTTAAAATGTATATGGAATTCATATCACCGTTCATTGGAGATTGAAATGAATTGTATTGTTACGTTTTTCCCCTTGGGTTTACCAATAATTGACTACACTGAACAATAATCAAACTTAACTTATTTCACTTAGAATACAACAAATACTTCATCTATTATTCGAATGTCTATCGCCGTACTAGATCGCTTCCCGTACCGCACTGTAACTTCCACTTGACTAGGTCGATATGCTCGTGGCTAGCGTTTATATATCGTTATCGAATGCGCTAGAAAATTTCGTCGGAATTCCACCGAAATCAGTAGAATTATTCTCGCTACATCTAGAGCCGCAGCGCTATTTGCTACGTCACGATTGGTTTATGGCTACCAGTGGCAGCCGGTATTATTTTCTTTAGGGCATAATTTATAACAGTATGTAAATTTGAAAACATGAAAGGAAAAAATATAAGCAGAAGCATGATTTTAATTATCTATTTTTGTATCTTTTCAATTAATGATCCTGTTTGATTCAAAAAGATCGTTTCAAAAGGCCCAGCTAGTTTCTTTGAAGTTTAGCTATGTACCTAACATAATGAGTTCATATGAAAAACATATAATTATTTATGTCAGTGCCCATTTTATAATTTTCAAAAAAATATTTATCCTTTTTTGAAGGCGAAAAAAAACAACGAGAAATACACAAGGTTGCTTCAATGGAATTTCTATCTCTTGTAGCTTCCGAGATCTTTTTTTTTAAGTAAATATTTCATTCTATGAGTTGAAGAACACATTCCATTTATGATCTTTCGATAGATTGTATTCTCTTAATCAAACTTCAGATACAGATGGACTCACGTGGCTTGTTGTACTGCTCTCATCCCACTTGAAGACGAGAAATAATTCTAACGTATCACAATTATAATGCAATTATCAATTCACATTTATTTAATGGTATAAAATCATATAGTCATTCACCACACCCATTCGAATTATTCTCTAATAGCGAATTAAAATTCAAAAACTTTGTACACTGCTATTATTATGTCAATACTTTCAACCAAGCTTGAGGGGAAACAAGAATATGTGTCTGTGTCGATCATTATTAGTCATAATTTTTGTGAGCGTTGACAACAAAGTAAGATTCTTTCAGTGTCATAAGACATACGCCATTTTAGTAAAACTAATATTTAATGAATAGTGTAATTTGCATTCTAAATGTAATCTGAATATGAACCAATAATATATGTTGGTTTCTGAAGGATAAACTCAAAAACTACTGGACATATTCTTAAAATTCTTCCACCACTAGAAAGCAACAATATCGGCGGTTTCATTTCCGAAAAACTAAAAACGAAATTGCCTATAAACGTGAGCTGCAAAAAGTATTGATGGTACATAAAATAATATACTTGTTACATGTTATAGTACCCATCATTACCTAGAAAAAAAGTCCGCAACGCTACATGTCTAACGCAATAACCGCTTTTCATTTAAATAACACTTCATTGTGAGATTTTCACTGGACAGTTCACAAAATCGCAACACGTTTCGCTATACAATAACTTCATCAAGTGTTTTCAAACTATAAGGATAAAATTTTGATAGTAACAACTAATAATACCGAAGTTCGTTAAATCTGCAAGGCATGGATTGAACTATGTTTCCCGATGAAATTAGGGATCTAAAGTGCACCCGTGCGATTCTGAACGGGTTGCTAGGTAAGCCTGTAAGCTAGACCCATATTAGGATATCAACAGAACTATTTTTCATATCCTGCCATTATCAAGAGACATTTTCCTAAGAAAACGAAGACAAACATTTTTTTATAAATATTGAAAAACATAACCTATTCTTGACTCTCAGCTTTAAACATGACCTGTTATCACATTCTGATTCAATTGTCAGAATTTGTAAAAATGTCCCGATTTGAAGCTGTAAGGTTTTTGCAGCAGAATATTAGCTTTTCTAAACTGACTTAGGTCTAGTGGTTCTGGGTATGGACTAACATATAAAGATATGTGAAGACTATTTGACTCAGGTTGTAAAATAAACTAGGCTTAGATTTTTTTTCATTCAAGTTGGATAAAATAAAATCGGATGACAATTGTTAATGATCTTGATATTTTTGAAAATTTCCATTTAGACTGCTACTATTTGTATTCATAGCGGACTGTAACCTGTGAGTATTTGAATAATCACCATCAATTTTTATTATATGTGCTGCTGCAAGAGAAGTCTTCCTTTTTTACTAAAATTTGATATTTCAACTTGTTAATTTCTTAAATCTACGTATCACATCTGTGTGTTTCTATCAAGACAAACATTTATATTTTTTCTGAAAATAAACCATAAAATTACACAAACAACATTGATTCTGAATTAATGAAATTAACATCAATAACCAGTGACAGGGCACTATGAAATGCCAAGTTGCATGACATTCAATTTGACTTCAGTCCTTAATTAATGTTAATAGAATGAATAGCCTCGACTCAATGTTACGTTTTGAAAATGAACGTAAAAAAGTTGAAATCATCATAGTGCATCTTTATTTGAAAATAATTTCTCTCTTTTCAGAATCAACCCCTTGAAGGTGAAGATCAGTGTGATGTTCGGTTTAGACATATTACGGAGATCACCATATTGACAGTGCAACTGATTGTGGAGTTTGCAAAGAGGTTACCAGGTTTCGACAAACTGCTCCGAGAAGACCAAATTGCCCTCCTGAAGGTGAAACATTTTTTCTGCATAATATTAAAACCTAAACACAGATTTTCTATACTTCTATATTTCAATGATTCTCGTGTGTAACAACCCCAAATATTTGTCTTTGACAAACGATGGTTACTACAAACTGAGAAAAACATCTGTCATCTTCAATATACTGCTCTGTCATCTTCAATATACTGCTCTCTCATTTGTATGTTTCATTATTATCTTTGGTTGAGAAAAAAGACAAAATGAATCACATTCAAAAAATTAGTGTTATTTTTTTTCAATTAGGAATATTAAGAAATTATACCTATTATGATAACCTATGTTCGTTTAAGTCATGGTGGAAATTGGACTATGGCCAAAAAAAAGATTCTCCAAAATTGTTGTTCCACAAATAAAAAACAAAGTCAGCCACTTTCTTGTAAAAGCTAAAATTTATATTTACCTAATAAGTTTGTGATGCCCACATCAATCAGATGACTATATATTTTTAATAACATGTTTTTATGAACAAATGAGAAATGAAAAATTCTATGTTTTTTATCACTTTTATTTGTAGGTAAAAGTTCAATGTAAAAGTTCAAAAATGTTCTTATAGGACGAAACTGTAGTAGGTAACTCTGGTTACAAATAAAAGTGGTAAAAAACATATTTTCATTTCTCATTATTCATGGTGATCTCCTACCACGAAGTAACGGCTACATCCATCTGAGATATAATTGAGTCTTTGATTTTATTCAAATGACTGTCAACATTAAAATCTTTGTCAATCAATAATCCCAAATATTTATGATTTTCAAGTAGATTCATTAATTCATACTTGGACATTCATTTTGATATATACATGAAACTCGTTTTATCATCTCCTGATTATGCCAAGTGTGATAGCAGAATGTGCGTCGAGAGACAGTTTTTTATTCTGGTATAGGAAAAGTGTGTTCAATAAAATTTTTTTCGCCAAAAATTCCAATACTATCTGCTTCAATATCGTTCTTTTTTTTGTTTGAAGATCATGTATACTGTTACTTGAAAAATTAGGGTCATTTAGCCATTTCTCAATCATTTCCACATGATCATTTATACAATCATAATCGGTTATTACGCCATAGAAGGGATATTCGGTCATAAAAACCGATAGTCCTAAGTGGTGACATTTCCAGTGAATGTACAAATTTCCCTTGCTCATAATTTCACATATTGTAATAATAGTCCAGTCATATTAGATGTTTCACCTCGAAATGAGAGAGAATAATTTGAAGACTCGTACACACCTTCATTTTGGTATTCTAAAAGTTGTCTCTAAAGTCTCATATAATCTCGTGTCTGCGCCGGAAGTTATTCAAGGTCAAAGGACACAAAAATCACTTTTTCGAGATAATTTCGGTTTTTATAGCACCAATGACGTTAACAACTTTCATTAAAATTGTAGAGCATACAATTTGCGACAAATTTTGTTTGAAAATTTTATTCATATGCGTGATTTTTCTTGAGATATAGGGCGGATAACACGCAGCGCTCAGCCATACTCTCTGTAATGCAAGGTCAACTGTGAATCTCTATGAATAATATCTTGTATAAAGTTGTAAAATTGATGAAATATAAAAAAATTGTATTATTTATTAGTCAATAAATTAAAATTATTAACAGGTTACATATGAGATAACTCTTAAGGTGTATATGGGTTTACAGCTCATTATTTCTCATTTCGAGGTTAACCTCTACATTTTTTTGTTTATGTGACGGAACTATAAGAATATTAAAAATAAAAGAAGAAACAGAAGTAGTGTTTACAATATTTATTGTATCTATAAATGTATAAAATGTAATAAAAAACAACAAGGAATTTACTTGTAGATGCCTATTGTAAAATATTCATAAAATACTGAATTTCACTTTGGAACATTTATGTTTAGCATCCGAATTTTATTAGTATATTGTCATAATTTCCCTTCAAGTACTCACTAACAGACTGATAAAACCTTCTGACCATTTAGTCTCTGCACTTGGTCTGCACATTTTGTTTCCTAAAATTACAACACATTCTGAATGCTTATTGTTCACATTTATGATGATTCATTATCTATTGTGTGTCCTAGTAACCAATGACGTATTTAGCAATGTTTTTTATGAATAGTTCATATAGCATTCAGCCCAGGCCTATAATTTTGGTCATTATAACCCATATGTTGTTATAAGTGATGTCGTCATAAAGAGTTTTGATTGCATTTTTTCTTTATCTTGAAAATTGAAGTTTGCTTTCAACAGTAAGAATCTCTTGTTTGTTCACAGGCCTGTTCAAGTGAAGTGATGATGTTCAGAATGGCCAGGCGATATGACTTTCAAACAGATTCTATTTTATTTGTGAATAACCAACCTTACTCCAGAGATAGCTACAATCTGGCTGGCATGGGGGAGACCATTGAAGATCTGCTTCATTTTTGCCGGACTATGTATTCCATGAAGGTCGATAATGCCGAATATGCTCTGCTTACCGCCATTGTGATATTTTCAGGTAAGTACTAAATATACATATGATCAAATTATAGTATATTAGTCAACGAGCGGGAAATATAAACATTACCTCTGGGAATGAAGTTTAAGCGAGTAGATTACTATACTTTTTTATAAATAATAACAGGAATATTTTAAAATAAGTTACATTTTTGAAGAGTTTACATAATGATAGTAATACCATTAAATTTCATCCTGGAACACACTGTATAATTATTTCAAATAGATACTTAATTCATCTTTGGTATTTGAGGATTGAGTTCTCTGCCAATCTCATAGATGGCGCTTCGTACAGCGAAATGTCATCGCCCTTACTCAAATAGATACCTATAACCAATTTTTTTTTGTTTTCAGAACGTCCAGCCCTTATTGAAGGCTGGAAAGTGGAGAAAATCCAGGAGATATACCTAGAAGCGCTGAGGGCCTATGTTGACAATCGGAGGAAGCCCAAACCGGGTACTATTTTTGCAAAACTCTTGTCCGTACTGACGGAACTCCGAACTCTTGGTAATCAGAATTCAGAAATGTGCTTCAGTTTGAAACTGAAGAACAAAAAGTTACCTCCGTTCTTAGCAGAGATATGGGACGTCGACATGAAGACATAGTAGAAGAGAATGAGACAAAAACCCGGAGAACCCGGAAAGGGTGGTGCTACTTTGTTTTACTGTTCGTTTGTTTTATTTTCGTTGATGTACATAATAGAAGAAAGGAATCGGATCACTTAATAACGAAAAATGGCAGTTGGACAATGCACCACCAATGCTGGCTGTGAAATATAAATTTATTCTTTTTTTTACTACTAACACTCGACGGCACCTAGAAAATGTTATTGAGTTAGAAATTTCGTAGCTCGATTTTTCGTATAAGAATCAAACTATACGTAGATTTTATAAACCTCTATGAAACTTTTATAAAACTTTATCTTGGCAAAATGCTTACTTAATTGGTAAGACTGGATTGGACTGAAAAATATATACAAGGTGCCTTCACGAAAACAAGGATCATAAGTCTGAGGGCTGGTGCAAGCAAAAAACGACTAAAAAAAAATTAAGAGAAATGTGAGACAGAAGAAGATGATGTAGTAGAGAGGGATGATCTAGAAAACGAAGATTCAAAAGTGCAATTTAGTTTTTAATTGGTTTTTATGCACCGATTTTGGAAAATGGAGGGCCGAATTACTTCGAAAACGCAAAGTGGATACAAAAATTAGCAGCCGTCCGAAACGCATGAGAGTGGAAGTGAAGTGATTCAAACGTAACGTCTCTGAACAGTGCTATTTTGACGTGTGCCATTTAACATGGGCATGAGTCTGCGTATATAGGTATTATAACCACTTTATAGACTTTCCTGCCTTGAAAAACTATTGATGTTTAACTCTTTGGATGTGTAGTTAGTAGTCTACTCATTTTTTATACTATATAGTTTCCGCCATTAGACTTTCTGCAGCTAGTTAGAACCTGAAGAGCAAAAAACTTGAATCATCAGTTCACTCACAACTTTTGTTGATCTTTTCCCAATTGTGTCACAAAGTTAAATTTTTATTTAGTATTTGCAAAACCTGAAAGTCTAAAGTAACTCAACTCACTTTCAATTCCTAATAACGTATAAGAATTTTTCTAGAGAGAATGTTTAAGAAAAGATATGAACTACAAGTCGTCTTTTACCTAATTATTATAGGTACACGGTATTTTTTGCCAATATCTCATCAATTACTCTATTACCATTGAAAACCCCCGAAGTGATAGTAAGTTATTGAAAACCTATAAATTAAGAACTCTCCAACACTTCATTCTCGTGAAATGGATGAACATTGTTGTTAACTCTTTCAAATAGCTCTAGACTGATAAATCTGAGAGTAGTACCATCTCTTTTGAGATTTGTTGAATTCAATAGGAGCCAGAATATTTCAAAAATATTACCAAGTCCTTTCCTCTCCTGTGAACCTTTTTTCATTGCTGTTACTTGGGAGATGTTTTATATATTAGATAGCCAAACTGACTTTGTCCCTTTGTTGCATTACCTGCAACTGAGGTCTCCCTTATACAGCCCTATTTTGTTCAGGTGTCCCCTGAATAGACTGTGAATCTTAGCCCTTGGATGGTTCCTGAATGTGTGAGTTGCCAAGTATATTTTCTCAATAAGTAGGCCTTACTATTTTGTAGACATGTGCGATAGAGTGAATGAAATTAATTTCTGCTTTTCATGGTGGGAAATAACTTGCGACGAATCTTCCAAATCGAAAAAGTTGCACACGTACCTGATGGTTTTACTTTCTGAGCGGCATTAACTGGGTTAGTTGTTGTTTTTCTGTCGGGTATCTGCCACACGTTCCTACAAAGTCATAGGTCTTACATGAGAGGCAAGGGGTAAGTTGTTTTCACCTGAACCTGGAGCATGTCATATGCACCTCTCCGGAATATTATTCATTATTCCGACTCTCACCCTGGAGTATGTGTTTGTGGAGTTGTTTCTTGGCTTTATCTGCAGGTGGCGCAGTGGACCTCCCACTGCGATTCACACCGTTCTGAAGAGACCATGTCCGGTACTGATGATGGGGCCAGTACCCCAAAACCGGTCTATCAATTGGTCGTATAGATCGAATGAAATTAATTTCTGCTTTTGCAATGGATCTTTCAAATCGAAGACGTTTTACTTCAGCTTTCTGGTGGGCCAAAAAATCGACAATTTTTTTTCGCTTCATATTCTGAAAAATAGGTTGGTAGACGCCTCAAAAAATTATCTCCAACAATTAGCTCTTAATTTCAATAGACAAGTCCTCCACCTGTCAGTTTTTTATTGTTTCCTCATGATTAGAAAGAAAAAATTACTATTTGGAAAAAATATTTTGTGTCATATATTCATAGTAAATTGAATTCTCAAAAAAAATCTCTTATAATTTTTTTGTAAAACTGAATGTTCAAAAGTTATTAATGGCTGACGTTTAATTATTTTCAGGCAGATTTCTTTTTTCTTGTGAATTTTATAACTGGTTAACAAAAATTCACTTCTACAAAAATGGTCTCTTATGATTAGTCGATTGAAGTAACCGTTCGAAAGATATTCATTGTCAAACTTCGATGCACATTAATTTTAACAGTTTTTGATCAATAACTCGAACAATTTCAATTCCAATTATGAGTTTTGGGAAAATTCATACAAACTTGAATTTCTATCAACAGAGAAATATCGTGGTATTAGCCAGAGAAATAATTTTTTTCCGGCAGGCATTTACCAGAACCTAATCTGTATGTACGTTGGAAGAGGTGAATATTACAAGATTTTATTTCGAAATATTTATTTTCCTATAGTTATGTATGTATTTTTCTTCGATACAACACTCAAACTAATTTTGACTTCTGCAAGATATATAGTTTGCCTTCCACCACATTTTCTTTTGAATCATCCTTTGAAAATGATTTGGAAAATCTCCTTCACTTTCATACTCAAAATACAACTTGACAATCAAAATTGTATTGAAGTATTTGGTCACATATAAAAAAGCTTCAGTTTTGTTTGATCGAATTTATTTCTTTTTTTTTGGTTCATAGATTATGCAAGTATGATAACAATTCAGAGACTTTCAGAGAAAATGATTTTCTAGCCAAAAAATTTTACCATATTCTCACTTCTCTGAAACAAATTTAGTTTCGCGGCATGATATCTAAGCCAGGAATACTGTATATTCCAATAAATCGTGATACTATCCTTTTGGGTCTTAACAGTCCGCCAAAAAACTTGATACTTATAAATTATTTGAATTGAAGGGGTAATTTTTTTTTTTCGAAAGAATTTTTTTCTTTCGAAAATTCAATTTTTTATGAAAGTAGCTGTTTCAGGAGGACTTTCTTTCAGTTTGTGTCTGAAAGTTACTTCTTTGCATAATCTACATATCCATGTATAGAGCTACTTATTTTCAAATTGATTACTTCCTTCCTTTCTCTGGAAGAT
>WOGO01002058.1:0-16609 GCA_015342085.1 Leptinotarsa defecta | reverse complement strand
CGAGTTCCGAGACATTCTGTGACATATGAGGTTTGGTGCGCCCAACCTATCTTTCTCTATGTAAATAAAAAACAAAACAACTGTTGTTTATGTGGTTTCTGGATATGGTATTGAACAATAATTTATATTTTGCCTTAATTATTGATTTATAAACATAATTTTCCTTTTTTAAAGTAGGATATTTAGATACGTATAAATTATTTCAACTTGATATAGGCGATGTTGCCAATATGTGAATTAGAAACAAATCCCTTTGAAAATTAAAACCAACATTTAAAACATCAATTTGAATGCTTTTCGAACTCATGAATTAATCTCAACTTTATTTTGTTTGAAGGTGATTGACAATGTTTCATGATGAATTTCACTAGTTCGGACTTCAATTGTCTACTATATAAAATGATTTGAAATCCCTGAAACAACAAAAAAATATTCTTTTTTTGTTGTTTCAGGTATTTCAAATCATTTTATATAGTAGACAATGGAAGTCCGAACTAGTGAAATTCATAATGAAATGCACTATGAAACATTATCAACCACCTGCAAACAAACAAATTATAGTCATATTCAGGGATGAGAAGCAGCCTACATGTGAGTAACGTGAAAAGAGACTGACGGTAAAGCATATACTTGAAAATTTCCCTCAATACAGCTTAGAACTCTTGTTAGACTACTGAAAAAATATAAACTATAAATGGCTTTCAGTTGAAGATATCATAGTAGTCGATGTCATGGAAAAATCACCTCTGTGAGCTATTTTGCAGATTTTCGTCTGTCTAAAATAATGATACGAGTTCCTTTCGGAGAATGTTTTGCTCCACGTATACACTCTCCAAATTTAATCTGTGTAGGGTAGTTTGTGAATAATCGTAGGAACATGTTTACCATACACCAAAGAAGTTTCCCTTCAGTGAGATGATATATCGCCTCTTTATTCTCTCTCATCCACCCTTTTGTCTGATGTTCGGTGAGGGAGCCAGAGGTCATCTAATTTCGCTTATGGTAAATCGAAAATCCATACTTGCATTGTCAAAATGGGAATAACAACTATATCTGGGACGAAAAACAACGTCATTAGTGTTGGATAGATATGAATGTTTCTGGAATGTCTACGTATCTTCAAGGTAAACTAATCTTCCAAATCAGTTCGTAGATATTTGGAAGTAATCCAACTGTTTCACCGTCCGCCGTTTCTTCACTTAATTTGTTTTCTCCTATCGAAATCTCATTTGGAAGTATATTTATTATGCCTTTGGAGTAGATTTTAATTAAATATTGTTTGCACTGCTTCTGGAGCACTGTCGACTACATTTTCGGATATATTCGAAATCAAAATTGTATTAAGAAACGAATTTTCTGGCCTTTGAGTTTTGTTTGCATTTCTGTTTTATAAATAGAAGAGCTAATGTTCCGTTGAAATTAAATTTTTCCAAAAAATAATCTATAATTGCCAGTGAACTGTATTTATCACAGTTAAGGGGTTAGACGAAATATACACTTCTTTCCTGCAAGCAATCTCTACCAATATTGAACGAATGTTTTTTTTTGAGGAGGAAGTCAAGGGTTTTTCATCACTTTATTGGGAAATATTCATATATCACTCTCCGAAAGAAGTAAAAGTTGTAATGGAAATCTTTCTCATGACTGGTGACAGGTGAATTATTAATCAGACGGGCACAGCGTTTACAAACAATAAAATTTATTAATAACACCAACAAAACGACAAACAGAAAATAACAATGTAACATTGTGGCGAGGAGAATCTCAATTAGGATTAGTTCCGGCCGAAATCTTTGAATAGACTGAATGCATCGGCTAAGAATTTTGTTCAAAGTAACTCTCGAACAATCATCACTGACAAAATGATCGGGGTCATAAATATGGTCGAGAAGGGTCAACCACTTGTGCCCCAATTCCTTGTCACAATCTATAAAAGTGTTAACAATGAGTACCTACTCGAAATATCCCAAGTGGTCTGTCATTCTAAATAATCATCTGTTTTTTGGCAATAAACTTCCGTTTCGAGAAAACAGAGCATCTCAATGATATGCAAAGAGAAAGTACGAAAATGATAAGTAAAAATAAAAATATAAGAATTAACATTAAAACCCAAGCAGACGGATATTTTGGACGACTGCTCGATAATCCAGTTATGAAAAGTTAACTTCCTAACAAAAATTTTCAATACAAAATGAAAATCAATAAAGAAATGAAATGTTTCTAGACTAAATAGTCGTAGAAAAAACTCTATACCTTCATATAGATTAGAAAGGGCAAACTTTTTAGATCACCCCGATTGAAGTAAATCGAAATGATTTTTCACAAAGAGTGTGCTATACAGACGACTCAGTCATTCTAATCCAGAGTAAATATAGTGATATAGTGAAATAACGTATGTAGCAGGCCCTGAATCTTATAACGAAATCGACCATGGTGATTTCACCAAGAGGACCAAAACAAAGGGACTACGACTTGGATTCAAGAGATAACTCTGTCAAAGAGGGTTGAATATCTAGAGTAGTATAGTAGATCTCCGGTTGATCTGGAAGCAACAGCTAGAAATAGTGAAAAGAAAAACGGAGGTAGTACTGATGCTAGTCAGGCAAACCTACGGAAAGACATGGGAGCTCAAACATGATTATTGGCTCTAAACCACCACGAAATAAGCGGATCAATATTTTCATAGATGGTCAGGTAGGTAAGATTTGAAAAATAGAAGAATGGATCGACAAATATTTTTAATGCTTACATAACTTTCAGAGATATGAGTTGATTGTTTTGGTATTCTACTCATAGAAATAATGAATTTGTTTTTTTTAAGAAGAGACGATTTAACACTCTTCCATCACTCCTTATGGATAGTGGAAGGTTGTTCGGATGTCGGTATGGATTTGAAATCGATGAATGAAATGAAATGAAATAAATAGCTCACAAAAATATACTTTACTCACTTGAGAATCGTATATCAGCGCAAATTACGATTTGTGTGGTCATATTCGTTCGTTCCAATCTCAATCTACTTATTTGAAGTAGTGGTCAGAATGGTCAATAACTATCAGAGAGGAGCAATTGGATGTTTTTATAAAGGCAGCTGCTTAAGTGGTCATTGGGCTTGGTTTGTTACACTGAACAAGATGAACATGCCCCTCATCACCAAGTTTCAACCAGTGCGGTTACACAAACATAATACAATACATATATGAAGTTATTTGTAAATTGTAGTTCTGAGCTCCTGCTCTTTGCTTTTACCAAGTCAAGTCGTCTGAAGTCGAAATCAAAGAGATAGCTAGATAATTTATTTTAGTATGTTACATACTAAAATGTTAGTCAAAAAATAGAATAAAAAAAATGGTCAGTTAAACAATTGAAGTAGTATAGAAACAAAAAAGAAATATAAATACAAAAATTTGAAATCGAAATTGATTGTGATGACAATATAAACATATAAAATGATTTACGTATTCTTTGACAGAATAGAAGCTCAAAAGATAACTTTTTTTGAATTTGGACATACAAAGAATATTAAAATTATTGGGAAGATAGTTGTAGAGGTTGAAATGCTGAGTGTCCTTTTATGATTTACTCAAACAATAGCGGTTTGTTAGAATTTTGTTACAAGTCATATTCATATGACTCAAGGTCTGACTGCTTAAATAATGAAGTTGATTCTTTATGAATTTCTATGAGAACGTAGCACAAAATGATGTTGGTGAAGGCATTATTCTCAATTTCAAAAATGAAGATTAAAATGATCTCTATAACCAGACTTAGTTATTTTTTTGAGAGCTTTTTTCTGCAATTTGAAAATTTTTAAAGCCCTAGTTGAGTTACCTCAGAGTATAACACCATAGCTAATGTGAGAATGGAAGAGAGAGAAATTAGTTATTTTCATTTCATCGAAACTAGTTATATTTTTCAACTATCACAATAAAAAAGTGTTTCAGACAGTTTTTTGCTCAATTGATTAATATGACGGGTCCAAGTGAGAGTACTATCGACGACTTACCCAATTTAACGCTATCTGCACTTGATGTAACGGCAGAGCTTGCTGAAAACTATAACTGTTGCGTTTTATCTGTATTCAGTTTGAGTCAACTTTCTGCCTTCTCATCGACTTCATTTGATATTCTTGATAGTTGAATCGCATTTTTGTCAGAGTAAATAAATCGGTAAATAGAACAGATTTATTTGGATGCATAAAGTTACTGATGTCATTCACTAAATTATGAACACAAGTAGTTCCAATAATGATCCGTGGGTAACACCATGTCCACCAAGTTTAAAATTCGAAATGCAATTATTGCTACTGACTGCTTGATATCTATTCGACAAATATGATTTTATGAGGGATAGAGATACTTCCTTGATGCCATGATATTATTGTTTGTCGAATAATATGTCGTGAGAGACGCAGTCGAACGTTTTAGAGATGTTGCAGGGCGTAATAGCTGTGAGGTCACCTTCCTCGAGATTGTCGACTGCCTCCCTCATCACATTGAGAAGAATCATTCTGACAAGATTGTGTCTTCTATATCTTGATTTATTTTAGTAGTGTGATGGCTATAGAGGTCCCTAAAATCTCATGGTATTGATATAGGAAATAAAAAGTACCAAATGTATTTGAACTATCCACTATCTCCAGACTTATACAAGCTACTAAGGCAGGTGTAGTTCTTCTCTACCATGAGAGATATTTGTGGTGAAGATTTCAGCTATTGGCGAGATGAATGTCGTCCTGAAAGAAGAAGAAAAACAATTGAAGATATAACCTCTTCGAAATCTGCCACCTTCATCCAATTTCGTTAAAATGGTTTTGGCCTCACTGTAATGTTGCCGTCCCTATCCTCAAATCTGAAGATCATATCGACTTGCCACCCTAGGTACTACCTAAATGCAGAAGACTGTCATTCTTGGGCCATTGTGTCTTCTCAGGGCATATTATTTTCTGATACAGAGATCACCCTCACCTCACGTTGGTCAGGATTTATCTTCAAAATACTGGTTCATATGTTTATCGGTGAACTGTTCTGAAAATCAGTTTCTTGATTCTTTTCTACCAGAAAAAAATTATAAAGATATTTCTGGCTTCTCTTCAATGTTGTTCACTGAAATATATAGATACCAGAGCGTAATAGATATTATATGAGCAGACGTTATACAATTTTTATATATATCTTTAGGCAAAGTACCTGGTCGTTGTTCAGTTTTGCGGAAACTTTGAGCCGCAAGCCATATGCAAAGAGTTTTGTAAACCTAAAAGACGAGAAGGAGTTGTTTTCAATATAGTCAGTGATAATAACTTTTGCTAACAGTAAGACCGAAACTCATTTATCATGCAATCCATTAACATTGTCACCTACGACGGCATTCACAGTGAGCTTTCACGATAAACAGACTAAAGAATTAAACCCACAACTGATTCTGTGACACCCCGGTTGACCAGCATATGGATTAGATTTCACGTGTAGTATCTTACTATTGTTCTACGTTATTCCATGAACGGTATAATCTAATTAATATCGGGAATCCTAAGTAATACATGGCTATATTCTCAAGGCATACCGTATGGAATGCTTTATATTGATGAAATAGACGGGAGAGCACAAACTTGTCAAACTGCCAGTAAATATAATTAAGCAGAAGACATGATATGGTTCGCTCGAAAGCCATGCTGATTATCTAGAAGTGGATTATTAGGATACTCCATAATTCAAAATGCCACTATTCTCTCCATTATTTTTGATAATAATAATAATAATGATATGTTTATTCTCAACAGATTTACATCCACAAATAGAGAAAATACAAATAATTAGAGAGTAAAACGCTGCTTCGGTGGCCTAGTCATTTTTCGTCATTCTATTCAGAAAAAAATGTGTCAAATCAGTACATGACTTAAGCGAATGAGCCCGTGGAATAAGAACCATTGAGGAGTAAAGAGAAACGTAAACAAGGACTTGTGATGAAACGCATTCAATCTTTGAGTATTTTTTCCAACAACTGACTGAAGCAAATTACTTATGACTGAAGCTGATTATTTCTGTCAGAAGTCAATCCACTTTAGATTGATATTATATGTCTATAATCTATCTATAAAATCTGAATAACAAAACGATGAAAGTGATATTAACCTCCATCAAGTAAACCTTTACATTTTTTCTGCAAATGAGGCAAGGATCAATATAGTGGCCATTTTTTTCATGGGAATAGAAATCCCATGAAACAGTTTTTTGGCATTTGTACACATAATATAATCCTACTTTGAATAGAACTGTTTTGATTGTTTGATATAATCATTTTCACCAAATTGAATAATGAAATAATGAACGACATAATATAATGATCGTCATGGTGAAACGTAACAAAAGAAAACCTTCTCATATTGATGAAATGTATTTCCCTCCGATATAAACTCATCCTATCAGAGTTCTATTTGTTTTTGACGAGGTTTACATCACGAAGTTATTTCAAAGTTTACCCAATTACTTGATAAAATCGAAGTTGTTGTAGTCCCAGAGAACTAGGTCACCACTTTCCTCTATAAAATGGTTCTGCTGTGAATCGATGAAGGATATCAGTCTAGATAGTTAACGAATTATTTACTGAAATTCAATATGGTACCACATTGAATTATCTGATGTGAAGCTGTCTGATTTTTTAAAAAGAATATGTGATTTGGCTCTGGATTATATTCTAGGGAAAATTGATCTATTGAAGAAAATGACAATATCCAAATTCATTTAGGAAATATATGCCATCATTAATCTAATATAATCTAATTACGCTTCAAAAATTATCGTCAATTTAACGTGATATTTGTCAAGGGCTTTTCATCTATATTTTTCTGGTCCCTGAAATCAAAATCAAGAAATTGAAATATTTTATAAATTCTACTTGATGAAATATTGTGTCAAAAGTAACGAAAGAAGTGATTCATCATAGTTTTGTTTTAATTTTGTGAAGTTATTGTGCATCCTCAATTATTATGATTGATGATTTCATCCAAAATTTCGTTATATTGAGTACGCAAACTGAAGAAATTCATTTTTTCTATATTTATTGCAAATATTCATTTTCACCAATGCTATTTCAGTGAGTACCAGTGACTAACTTTGGATAGGCTTTTTATTGAAAACAAAATTTGACTTGAATATTGATACTGCAACTAGTTTTCCTTTAATTTCAATGTTTTAATATTCATACTTGTTCGGATATCTTTCTTATAAGTCGTTTGTTTTCATGTACCGTTGATGTTAATGAGTTGGTATTAACAACTCATTGTGACTATTTATTCTTTGGTAACATGTGACAATTTTCTTTTTCTCCATTGTAAAATATTTTTTCACCATGTAAGTATTTTATACTTTATTGTATTAACTATAACTATGTTGTTCTTCTTTTATTGTAGAATTTCAAATAATTAGCTGATGATGAACCTATATAGTATCAAAACATGTACCGATTGATGGTTTTGCCGTTCTAACATCTGAGGGTGTGGGGACGACTTTGAGTTTTTATTCTTCGCAAATCTACTGCACTTCACTTTGAGATATAATGGACTTCTACCAGAGGTTATTGCATTGTGCTGTTGCCACTTTAGCATCTTTCAGTATGGGATTCCAAATCCGGTTGAGTATTACCGCCTCCTCTTTTCTATTGTAGTCTTCCGTATGTTTATGGATTTCTATGGCTTCCCGTACAAGCCGACTGTAGTATCCATAATCGGGGGCAAGTAATTTTACATCTTCAAATAGTTTCGTGCGATCTTTCACTAAGCGCGGTTTCTGTTACTGCCGATTTGTCTATTTGACCTAATCTACAGCTTTTCCAATGCTCATTCAGCCTTGTTCCCATGGATCTTTTGGTGGTATCGATATGAACTTTTCCGCAGGTGTATGGTATACGATATACCCCTGTAGTGGATTTCTTTTGTCTTTCGCAGATCTAAGGCTTTGTTGTATTTTTCTGGTGGGCTTGAACACTATTTTTATTTTATACCACCTTAAGATTTTTCCGATTCTATCTGTAACCTTAAGGATGTACGGTAGAAATGCACGTACAACCGTTTGAATTTCCTCCCTAATTTGACTTCAGTTTCATGGCCTTGTTGATCTCTGTTACACTGTATCCATTCTATCTCAAAGCTACTTCTTCTTGTAGGTATTCTGTTTCACTTATTCTCCGGGCACGTTCCGTCGAGGTGCTGATAATTTTCCGCTTTTGACTTGAAGGGTGGTTCGAAAATAAATGCAGGTATTTGTATGTGTCAATTTTCGGTACACTTTATGTATCATTCGTGTGCCACGTCTTTCGAATCTAGAAAAGCTATCTGTTGTTCCTGATCAGTCTCTATGGTGAACTATGATGAAAGTGTCATCCACGTATCGTAGCCAAATGGTTGATTTGAAATCGAAAGCATCGATTGCCTTCTCCTCAGATTGCTCTATGAAGAAGTTGGCTATCCCCAGGCTGAATGCAATTCCCATCGCTATGCCATCTAATTGCCCATAGAAATATCCTTCACATTGGAAGAGAGGAAGGTCTTGAAGAGTCCAACAATATCACTAGGTAACAGGTTGGCTATTTGTCTTGAAGAATCTTCCAGCGGGACGTTGGTGAACAAGGACATATCGTCGAAACTGACCAGATTATCACTTGGCTCCAAGGTTTTATTCTTAATTTTTTCCACAAAATCTGTATGTTCAATAACTACCTGAAATTTTATTCAACAACTACCTCCCAATGTATATTATTTTATAGTGTATAGTTATCGAGAACATTACTCGAGTAATTATAACTTGACAAGTAACGATAGCTACTATGTGTGAATTTATTTCTCGAAATATTTTAACCAAGATTTGTCAATAAGATGTTAATCTTCAGACAATAGAGCATATTTTGACTTCGACTTTGAGTCCTTGGCGTACGAGGTTGTTTTTCCAACATGAGGCTGGAGGAGCGATGCTAGGTGTTTTGACAAGTAATACGTAGGCGATGTACGGTAGATGCACGTGCAACCGTTTGAGTTTTCTCCCTATTTTCACTTGTTGAAGTCTTCAGTTTCATGGCCTTGTTGATCTCGGTTACACTGTATCCATTCTATCTCAAAGCCACTTGAAGTTGCTCCAATTCTTTTTGTAGGTGTTCTGGTTCACGTACTCTACGGGCACGTTCCGTCAAGGTGTTGATAATTTCTCGCTTTTGACTTGTGCCACGCCTTTTGACGAGTATATCTAGAGAAGCTATCCGTTGTTTCTGTTCAGTCTCCATGGTGAACTTGATGCAAGGGTGTTGAGCATTTATGTGGTCTAGAAATAGGTTCAGTATGTGCCTCCCATTCCTCCAGATGACGAAGGTGTCATCCACGTATCATAGTCAAATGGTTGGTTTGGAATAGAAAGCGTCCATTGCCTTCTTCTCAGATTGCTTCATGAAGAACTTGGCTGTCACCGGGCTGAGTGGACTTCCCATCGCTACGCCGTCTAATTGCTCATAGAAATCTCCCTTGAAAAAAGAACCCCGACGACATGAGGTCGCGTGCATTTGGGTACGGGGAAAACTTCGGGTAGTGAAATCTTCAATAATTTCAAAAAATATTTCCAAACGCCTTTTTCTTGAAATGGTTGAAATGAATAAGTCTTCTAATTGTATGAATAAAAGAACTGACTTCGATAATCTCAGCAGTATATACAGTAACTTACTGGAACTACACCAAAAATCATAATGATAATAATGAAAATTATATCAATCAACTTTCCCTTTAGATTCAAAGATTATCAAATCATCATGCCCATTGAAAAATGACATTTATGTGAAGGTATGACATTTGTCAAACCAAAAAAATCCATTAATGTTTAATTTTTTTTCGTCGATTTATATGTTCAATTCACTGTTTTTACTCATAGTCTATAGTCAGTATTGTTGATGATACCGCTGTGTTATATCGCGATACAAACTGGACGGACTTCAAGAACAAAGTTGAAAATAACTCATTACTATAATCCAGTGGTTTTGAGAGCAGACTACTAACAATTAATTTCTCCAAAACATTTTCTGTTCCACTCGCAAACTATAACAATAATCTACCCAGCTATGATACACTCACTTTCGATGACGGTGGGACCATTACTGAAATAATTATGAAACCATATATGGGATTAATCAGAGACAAAAACCTGCGTTGGAACAAACACGCCGAATACGTCGTAAGGAAATTGAGATCCTTATTAAATAAATTCAAATTTTACAAAAAAATATTCTCTCTGGCGCAGTTGAAAATCTTATACCTCAGTTTAGCATAGCAAACGCATAGACATACTTTATTAGACTGCGTTCATGTAATTTACATTTGTAGCAAGTCATATTACTCAACAAAACATTAATAACGATCAAAGATATTGAAAAACTAAGTAAAATGCGAATTGGGGGGGGGGTCCAAATATTCTGCAATAGTGTAGAAACTTGAGCTGATGAGGAACTGTTTCACCTTTTTATTGAAACAATTGGTGGACAAAAATTTAACTTCCCTAGGCAAGTGATTATATAGAATTATATTGGGAGAGTTATTCATAGCTTTATTCAATCTATATCTTATATGTCTAATTTGACTTACATGTCGAGTGTGGTAGTCATGGAAATTGGAATTTAGGGAGTAATTATGTTTATTTTTATGGATTTTTAATAGCTGTTGTTCGAACTGCATATAAACTATGCAATTACTGTTTTGGGAGAAATAACGAGTAACTATCTGAATATTATTAAAGTGACACAGAAATGGCTGTTGAAAATTATATATAACAAAACATACAAATATGCGTTACAAAAACTATTTGAAGAGCCACAAACCGTTACTTATTAACACTTATATTTCATGAATCTAGCTATCCACCACCACAAAAATAAAAAAATTATGGCTACCATCGAACACAATCATTCGAACAAAAACAACAAAAATACCCAAAGTGGGAATAACTAAACACCAAAAGTTTCTGTCTTATCTGAGTCCAATTGTATATCCTGAAATATCCAAATATTCAAAAAAAATATCAAAAAGTGGCTTCAAACAGTATCTGCAGAAAGAGTGAACCAAATTATTGAAAAAAGGATATTCTGAATGGTTACCCCGAACAGTAGGTATCGAGAGCTCGAATTCCATTAGATATAATTATAGAATCTATTCTATTTTCAATTAGTCATGAAGGAGGTGTACGTGGGACCAAACAGTATTGAAAGCATACCTCACATATATTTAGTCATTCATTTTATATTAATTATGCACTTATTAGGTCAAGATATAATTTCACATTCATATTTATTCAATTTCACATGTTTCCTTTCATACACATACTTTACTGTTTAACATTTAAAATTTTATATTTTCACATCTTTAGATATTGACTATCTGTATTTACACATTTTTTAATTCATATTTATGCGTTTCTTGATATTACTATTTCACATTTTTTATAGATTTTGAATTTTATATCTTTGCAAATTTTGATGTTTACATTTCACATTTAATATCTCCAATTTTACAACGTTCATTGATAGATTAGTTTACTTGCTCATGTACAAGTTTATACCTTTTATGACCAACAAACTGATCTATTTGCTGAATTAGATTGAAAAATTGTTATTGTAATTTTATATATTTACGATGGCAAAAATAAAAAAAATTAAAGGAAGATAAAAAATTCAAAGATAAAATTAAAAAAAAAGTAAAAAAAAAACTGTAAGACCTATAATCTAGGAGATAAAATAGTCTTTTTATTTGTTTTTGAAATATTCTCAAAAACTAGAATTGTCAAATTTCGTATATTGGCTCTACCGCCTCCTTTGAGAATAATTTAAAAAGGCAGCAAAACTTCCAATATTGTTTCATATTTGTTATAATCTGATATAAAATAATTTGCAGTGCAGCGTTTCATTATTTTTTGTAGCCACTGTAATAACAAACCCAGCTATGTATTATAATGCATGTGTTTTCCGACGTTTGTCTGCAAAAAAAAACATCATCAATAGGTATCTGTGTATTCTCAAAACGGTAGAAACCAATATCTTAGAACCCAAACAAACAACAACTTCACTCATCTTTTGAAAATTTGCAAGTAGCAGTGAACACCTATGCATTCTAGAGGTTTTGTATAAAACTGAAAGAACTGGGATATTTTAAAAAAATACTGATATTCTCGAACTTAAAGGAGATTATTCTATTTTCCCAAAATACCGACCTTGTAGGTCTCACCATTTCCTAGCTAGCAAGAGTGCGATCATCTGAAAAACGGCATTTTAATATTTGCATTTCAATTGTGAGAATGGGAGGATGCATCTAGGTTGGCATATGAAATGAATGCATGTATTTTGATATTTGTGTTTTTATCTGTCTGTCTGGCATGTTTTAAAATCTGTTTTTCCGTTAATCTAGTTTTCAAAATAGGTATATGTTGGTTAGTTGTTAGGTTAAAGTCATGTAATTTGTACATATGTTTTTCACTACCAGTTTTACGATATTTTTATTTGCTGGCTACCTTTTGATTCACCCCTCACCTAGACGCAATAATTTTTCGCTTCTCCAGTTGATGACCTTTTTTCGTAAATTGAAAAATTACGGATAGTAGTGACATTTTAACTATTTTATCTGTATCTCGTTTCTTGAATGTTTCTTCCACAGTTGCGGTACTAAATTTCAACGATTATATAGTAGTTCTTATGAATAGCGTAAGATAGGTCTGAGTTGTCGAAATACTTTGTATTTCCTTCATTTTTAAAACAAGATCAGAATTCGTTCAACTTCAGCCATTTTTTTGTGAATACATATAATAAATCTGTAACTGAAAATTGTTTAAATATTTGTTTGTGGTTATCAGTAATTGATTGTGCTAAACCTGTAACTTAACATTTATATTTTGTTTCATTTCTATTGGTTCTCAATTAAAAACAGTTATGTCATTTTAAAGAATCACGTCAAGCTTTTGTTGAAAAAAAAATACTAGGAAAAAAATGTTCAGCTGAAAGTTTGGTTAACTATATAGTTTGAGAAATCGGAGAAAACATAGAAGCTGAAGCCCACGCCATCGCATTGATAGCTATACAACTTATTTCAGTCATTCACGACAAGTTTATTTTCTGAATTCAACTGTAGATGTTTACAATTTATTTTCATTTTCGTTAGTTTATATAAACTCAGAATAAATGTGCTCACCTTAATTTATCAAAATACTTTGCTCATTTGGATGATACTGAACATTTTTATATCGACTAAAATACTCAGATTTCAATATGAAATAAATTATCTGAAAGAACGATTTGTTCAAGCCAAGGTAGTATCTATCATCAACATGAAGTCGATGATTTTTGATAATTGAAAATTAAATTTCTTCAAAGCATTATTCCTCGAACTAGGCAGAAGCGAAAGAGAAAGGACATGTTTGTCATCAACCCATCTGCCTGTGAACGAGGTAACTATCCGCATACCCTAAATTTGCCCAATTCCTTGTATAAGGAAGAAAACTTCACAAATTTAGTAGGCAAATCAATCTCCAAGAATGCCCACCCATATTCTCTCATGTTTTCAACTACAAAGTTGTGGCATACTTTTTTTTAGAAACCAGTCAAGGTGTTGAAATTAACGGTTTGGGATTTCATTCTCTAGGTTATCCAGCAAAGGACTCAACGGTTTACCTATTATTAGTCCTTCGTTGCATGAATAAAACTTCTGTAAACAATATGAATCATCCTCAAACAACTGAATGTTCTGAGAAAAGTCATGGCAAATTTAATGAAAACGCCAAATAGTATTTGAAATCACTCAGTATTTCAGATTTCAAATCTCCGCCACAGGAAATTTCATCCATTGTGATAATGATAACACCCATTGAGGGCTTGAGAGGACATAAAACTTCATTGTTTCCTGCGTTTCTCAGTATTTTCGAAGTCGACCTCTAGATATTTAATCGCATTATTTAAAATTTATAGCCTCGTAAAGTTTCAACGACTTCGATACGGTCTTCATGTGGACCTAATTCAGCTCGGTCGTAATACTTATTAATAAGCTTGTTGTCAGTTAATGGCTTCAAAAACCGTCTGTAGCTTCTATCTGGGACAAATAATATTTTTGAGAGTGATTAGATTACAGATGGTAGAAGGAAAGTTTGGTCTTATTTCTGAAGTACCGCTTCTCTTCCATTTCCAAGAGAAATTTCGGAAATGAATATGTAAGTGAGTTAAGCTGAAAAAGATGAATCCTCTTTGCGAAAGGAAAAACGCGAATCGAAAGGTAAACGAATTCACCTAATGGAATATTTCTAAGAAATTGAAATTTGGATCACTACGAAACTTCTTTATTTGAATTTGATTTTGTTTTTGTTTTTAAGAGGATGAAATAAGAAATTTTTGAATTGAAGGGGTTAGTTTTCGGGAAAAAGCTTCTGAACTTTCATTCCGTCTCTTTATACAAAAAAATGTGAACTTCAAGAGAAAAAAAGGAAGGAGTCTAAAATAAACCTTTACAAAGATACGTGAATCATGCATTGGAGTTGCTCTCAGATTCAAGCTGAAAGATAAACAACCACTTTCTTTTAAACATTGAATTACACGAAAAGAAAAAAAACTTTCGAAACTCCTACTTTTATATGAACATTGAATTATATGACAATCACTTTTTTCCATTTAGTTTGTACTCCAAAAATTCGTTATAGAATTGAAACAGATATCAATAATAAAAACGATATTCATTATATTGAGAAGTAATGATATAATCAGCACCTATTTGAATATCATTACAATGCACAGGAGCCATGTGTGGATCATGCCTGCTGAAAGTAAGCATACTTATCTTTGTGGAGATTGGAGAATAAGAAATCCAAAAACGTTTGTCTCTGAATCTGATCTTTCCTAAAAAAATACCCCCTCAAATTATTACAAGATTTCTATGTCTGGGATAGAAACAAATAAGTGCACGAATGTATTAACTCACTATCACCGTGAGATAGAAAGAAATATATATAGCACTTTATTTCCAACAGGTGTTCACTTAATTACAGGAAATGTCAAAGACAATATATTGAAAAAAATAACATTAAATTCAATTAAATTCACATATTACATATTGAATTACATATTGAATTGACAAATTACAAATGATTTTATTAATATAAATGAAATTATATAATTAGATTCAATTGATATATTATAAATGAATTGGCCTTCACAATGTTGACATAAAACAATTGAAAATTATAAAAAAAATATAAATGAAAGGTTCTATGTAAGGTACACTTCTTGATGAAGTTCAAAGAGTTTCCATCAATGTCACACATGTTTCATAATAAATTAAAATTGTAACACATTAAATTTACTGGTGCTTTGAGATTCACATTTGTTCTACTTCTCTGACAATGAAATATTTTGTCGTATCTTGAGTTGAGGCGTGGTCCATTCTTTCTTGGAGAGAATAATTTTCAGAAGAAAAAAAAATATTGTATGAGTTTATTGTATTAGTTTGAGAATGTCCATATAGGACGAAACTGCAGTAACGTTAGTTACAATTAAAAGTGATAAAAACAGAAATTTTCATTTCTCTTTTTAAAAAAAAAAGACTTCCTACTTCTCTATTTTTATACAAAAAATGTACTGTTATCGATAACATGAGTAGATTAAACTCATTCGTGACATAAATTCGTAAATTCATGAATGAATTAAGTGCCTCATCCTATCATTTTGTCCAGATTGGTGCTGAAGAGGCAATGAGTGTCCTATTGCGAAACATCGGATGTTCACCACTGAGCATGAAAGTGTTTCATGTAAGTGAAATTTTATCTCTTTCATATACTATATTGTGTAGCAATCCTGTGAATGACATCTGACGCAATTCAATAACGAATATTTGGGATACAAACTGAATAGGAAGTGTTCATATGAAAGTAGTAGTTTCGACAGGACTCTCTTTTCCTTTCTGTTTGCGTCTGAAAGTTAATTCTTCACATGATCTACACATTTTTGTGAAATGTTTGTTTCGAAAATAATCATTTTTTTCCATTTCTTTGAAATTTTCTCACATTATTTGTCAAAAGGTGGAGAAGTAGAAAGCCAAAATCTTCCTTTCTCAAAAACGATTCTGTTCAAAAACAAGACCCTTCTTAATTTAAGTACCAACTATGTCGAATTATCCAGTGATTCCTGGGGGCTTTGATATCAATTCTAGAAAAAAGTTATTTATCACTAGGCGAACTCTACCTAAAAATACTTCAATTACAAGCAAGTCCAGGAAGTTTGATTCAAGACGAACAAAACCAATTAAACCGAAAGTTTTTCGAGTAAATGTAGTTCTGAAGGCAATAGGTGCCTAGGGATTTCAAACTTGATGAAAGTTTCTCGAACCTTAAATCGCGGTTTGAATTGTTGACGAATCCCCCAATTTAATGTTAATCATATGATAATAAAAGTTTGTTAGGCACGAGTTTTAGGCTCAGTAAAGAAGCGTTGAGGATTTAATATTTGTAGGACCAACTTTGTTGTGGATGTTATCTTACTGAGCCCTATCAGGCTAGCATGGCAAATCCAGCAAAATTGCAAAAAAATACATCAATTTGTAGGTAAATAGTTGCTAATT
>WOGO01002057.1:0-11483 GCA_015342085.1 Leptinotarsa defecta | reverse complement strand
CATATAGAGAGAGTCGTTGATATTTACTTTTGCCCCTTCTTTGGGAAATTTGTATAGAGTTTGGTGGTTTTCGCAAGACTTTGAATGAATTTTCTATGATATCCTGAAAGCCCAGGCTAGCCTTTGATTCCTTCTGTCGTTTCAGGAATTTGAAAGTTCTAAGAAAAAATACTTTTTTTTTCTCAGAAACTCAGATTTGTCCAATCAGACTTTCGGATTACTTCCACGCAGTTTCTGGAGAATTCGAAAAATGGAATTTGAAACCTTTTACATGAGACGAAACTTAGTGTTTTTTTTACAATGAAGATATACCGGTATACACTTTTCATTGTGATAATCGTTTTGAAACTGACCCTGTCTAGTTGATTTTTTGAGTCTCAATTTTTCCACTGCTCAACAAAAATACAAATCAAAAACTCTTTTCATTTGTATATCAGTTATAATAATATATGCAATATTATTCAGAATGAATTACGGTTGTTATTTTCCGTAGATTCGTGGAATTACGAATCTACAGAATTAATTTCATGAAACATTACATGTTCATAGTAGGGACAATGTAACATACAAATTAAATAAAAAACATACTAAGAATAATATAACAAATAAAAATAAACAAAAAAACAAATATTTGAAACTATAAAACTGTCAATCTTTTTCAAGATAAATTATTTCAGTTGTGTTTTGAATTTCGTGTATTAAAGTTTTCTTATATTGTTAGGTATTTTATTATATAAATTAACTCCATCATGAAAAATACATTTTTGACCAAATCAACTTTTATGTGGTTGTGAAATTATATTTTGTATTTGCCATATATTATGATCATGAATTAAATTGATTTCGTCGAAACATAATACTGAGTGTTTTATATTATTCTTGAAATTATAAATGAACATGCATATTTTGAAATGATATATTCCGCTAATATCAAATAATTTTCTAGATTTGTACAGATTGCTGGTCCTCTCTCTCTGATTCAGCTCAGATATACATTTTATGATTCTTTTGTAACCGTTGTAAAGGTTTCAAATGAGAGGAATTAAGTGTTGCCCAAACATTTATATGAAATATCATCAAAAGAGATGCATACTGATAGTTTAATAAAAATATGAACATATTTGGAATATTCTCAATGAAAAAATAAAGTAGGTATATTTAACTCAATAAATTCAGATCTATAAATGTGGTTGTGATCCGCATACTGAGCAGTATACGTGTGAATTAGGCGTAATAGCAATTAGAGGGCAAGCACATCAATTTACCTATCACTTCCAATAAACAGCATGCCGGCAAATGCTGTCTGTGGATGAAATTAAAGTGGTGCTCGATCATCAAAATATTTGAAGGAGAAAAGTAATCATTGGATGAGTAATCTGAAGTACAACTAGTATCTACTGTTTAATTTCACAATAAATTCTACCGAAATCAACGTAGTCAGTCTAATCTTCATAATTCAGTTAGACAGTAGTATTCTCGTCGTGAATTATGTGGAGTATGTAGTATTTTTCTGTATTTGACATTGATTTTTGTCATTTTTGTCGAGAAATTCACTATCAAGTTCACAATTTTGTTCCTTTCATTCAGATGAAAATATTCAACGATGTTTTCAATATTCTGAACATAGTAGCAAGAATACTACCCCATAAAATCGAGTCTGAAGTTACCAAAATATTTTATAAAAGAAAATGGTATATTTTTGAAGAATGATTACGTTTTGGGAAGTATGGGAAGAACGTTTTTAGATTTCCACTACTCCATCTTCATTCAAAATATGAGGTGAACTTAGAAAGAAAGAAAATTAACTTCAAAATAAGTTGTCCACAAAGATGTGAAGATCATGCAAAGAAGTGTCTTCCAGATGAAAACGAGAAAAAAGCCTTTACGAAAATACTACTTCTGTATGAACATTGAGTTTCCACTTTTTCCCATTCAGTTTGTACTCCAAACATTCATTATTGAATTGGAACATATATTATTTACAGGGAGGCTACACAACGTTATATATAAAAAAAAACATAGGCGTCATCGTGACATGAGTCAAAATTCATTTTTTTGGTGACATAAAGTCGTAAAATGCATGCGTTTTTGCCTTCAGATTTTCGAATAATTGTTGTTAAAGTGTTGGAAACAAGTATTTTCAATCCTAAACTTCAAAAAATACAACTCTCAGGTGGTAGATTTCCATGTTAGTGTACAAATCCGCTTCCATATATCACTCTGTGTAGACTTCTTGTGAATGATATCTGTTTAAATTCCGTAACGATAGTTTGGAGTACAAATTGATTTGGAAAAACTTATTTATATGTTATTCAATGTTTATATGGAAGTAATTGTTTCGAATGGCCTTTTCAGTTTGTGTCTGAAAGAATTTCTTACGCATGATCTGCACACCTTTATAATTGCATTCATGAAATGAATTTTTATATTATTGTAGTCGGGTTTTGAGTCGAATATAGTTTGAGTCCTTTCAATATGAACAGATTATGATTGTTGGGTTTTCGAAATAAACTGTGACTACTAGCTGGGCTCACTTTTTCCCCATACTTCTGAAATGTTTGTTGAATAGAAGCAAGAGAAAGATTCAGAAGTTAAGAAATGTAGTGAATACAGATATACACAAAATGTTTGAACTCTGTTAGTTTTGTAAAAGGAACTCAAATGTTGTTGGACTGGTTCAATTAAAAAGCATAGTTTCATCGGTGTAACATAATAACAACGTAACTAGGTAACGAACCAAAAAAACAACTTGAGTTTTTGAAACATATTTTTCAATAATTACATTTACTATTTTTTGTCACCTCGGAATACTGGTCAAATGAATTTGCAAAAAATGATGATCCTTCTTTATTGCTGGGATTCCAACAAGCTCAAAGGCTGGTGATGAATTCGAAGAAAGTATTCAATAATTCTAATGAAGAAATGATTCATTCGTTTCCTCCATTAGGATTATTCTGGCTTTGTAGCAGAATAGTCAATGAACCAAAAAATATAACACCAAAATTCATCTGATAATACTGGAAATCTGAAGATCAGAGATACAGAGTATATAACCAAAACGTCTCTGAAGGAGCCAGCTACTTGAACCAGGAAATAATTCTAAAAGGAGATGGCCTAAAAAGCCAAAGCAATGAACAGTTCCAAAATATGACTGCGAATGCCCAAACCTCTACATTTCTTATATTCAAAAAATACGAAAAATTCAATAATTAATATAAGTACTATTTAGCGAATCTGTATTATATTATATATAAACTGCCTACAAACTGACAACAGAACGTTGTATCCATCATTGGAATCAAATAAATAAATCTCAAACCAAACCTCATGGGATGTCACAAGTTGAAAAAAGTTGAAAAAAACATGTCGGCTCATTGTTTTAGATTTCAGATAGGTGTGTGTTATTACATCTTACAGGTATATTAGGATTATCCATAGAAATCATCATTTAGTAACAAAAATATTCTACTTTACAAACAATTCTCAGAATTTATTTGTCAATATTCTTCCGGTTATAATTCGATGAACACACTCAATCTATGAGAATCGCTAAGTGAAAAATCACCAACTCTCATCCAGAACATCCGTGATTATTATGAGCAGAGGCTATGTTTTTGTTGGAGTTTGTGACAATCACAAAATGTTTGTTATTTGGATCGCTGTATAAGAAGAGTATTTATAAATTCATTATCATTGTATTTTCGTGTTTTATTCGTCCAGAATGAAATTTCCCAAAATCTCCTACTCATAATTTTATAAGAGATCTTTCTATAGTCAGTTGAACAGAAATGGTAAGTACAACCTTTTTGAAACCAATTTTCGTAACTGTTTTCAATAGGTTAATTTTTTCAGTTATTCTCAATGAAACCAGAATGCCATATTTAACAAATTTATAAAGTATCATGTTAACAAAAACTGGAAAGTTAATTTTCGTGAATTTTGAACTAGTTTTCTAATTCATAAAGTTACGTATGTATCTAGACTGACGATCTTATTCACCAGTCGAATCTTGAAGTAGAGTATATATATATTGTATGTATATAGGTATATATAGTGTATGGTGTATATTTGATGTTATAAACAACATTCGAAAAATTCAGTTTCAAACTTTGGTGGCGTTAGTGTATCTCTGAAGTTTATATTTATATTATGAATATTAGAGCGACATGTGATTTTACGATGCAGATAGGAGGGTTTTTCATATAATCATGATTTCGGCGAACAAAGAAGCAACATGAAAAGTTTTATCTTCTCCATATTCAACCAACCAGCAGTTATTATTCAATTAGAAATTCTTCCGCGTCAACAAACACGATATATAAGTCTTAGCCTGGAGTTTTGAATTTTTTGTACTTTTGAAAACGATTTTTGATACATATTAGGGCCATAAACGCAATGGACAAAATTAAAAATTCACGAAACTAACGACTCACACAGAAGTAGTTTTATATCCGTCGTTGAAAAATGCCTGGCTCCGTATAATTTTCTCAGGGATACATAGGATCTCTAAACCAGTTCATTTGTGTGTATTTTGAATCTAAAATCTCAAATTCGAATCTCAATCACCAAGATTTTTTGTGTATTCTACAAGAGCTAATTGGTCACTATCAATAGTAATTGTTGAGACTCTCACTGTCATCAGTAAATGCGTTTCCGTAAACAAGCCCACATATCATACTTTTTTTAACAATTTCATCTTTCAATTTGTCCCGACAGATTTTATATATTAAGTCTGAACTTTTAACTTGAGACAAAGTTGTTATAGAGCAAAAACACAATCGTTTCCTCGTGTCAGTTATCGAACAAGTCACTTCAAATGAAAATCGATTTCATAAAGATGGAAACCAATACCTACATATAAAGAAAAGCTTTTCACGAACCACTCTACTTTTTCCCAAATAAAATTCAATTTTAATCATCTACAACTGACAGAGGCAGACGGGATTATTATCTTCATATTCCACTCGTTTACTACGACTTCAGAGGATAAAAAGTACTCTGAATATTTATGTTCCATAAAAATGTTGATTCTAGTGAGAAACGCATTAGCGTTTTTATTTTGAGATTTTAGAAATTTGTAGAGAATAAGATCCCCAGTGATCTGATATTTTCCTTAAAACTCAAGTGTTTTACTTCTGGCAAGGACGATAATATAACTCAAAATTTGTGAGCTGCACAAATTATATGTTAGAATTCTGGTAAGAAATGTTTTACTTGCATTCTCTTTTTCAGTTTGTACACCATCCACTGGAATGTCGCTTATTATCAAATATCTGAAGCGGTTCAACAAAATTACCATCACGCCGTCGCCATAGATAGGCGCAGGCACAAAGTCAACTATTGAAAATATTCATTTTCTCAGACTGGTGTCAATAATCAAGGTTATTGAAAAAATATTGAAAGTTTAAAAAAAAACTGTGATATTATACCGTCAAAAATCTACATTATGTTGCAGAAAATGTTTTTGAGAAGAACCACTTTGACCTATATTAATTAGTTACACTGGTGACCTATTTATTTTGTGACTCATATCGAATATAGGATGGAGAAAATAACTTTTGTCTGATTTCTGCTAAAATTTTTATTTATTACGACTGGTTTCGGTTTATTAAACCATTCTCAACCATTCTAAACCATTTTTGAGTTTACTTGAGGTTAGTAATGTTCAGTTTACTCATGTGAATTTGAGTCAACACAAACCGAAACCGATCGTAACAAATAAAAATCTCAGTAGAAATTAAACCAACTCGCCTCATCCTGACCTGTTTCATCCTGTCATTTTTCTCATCCCTTTCTATCCGGTCAGTATACATGTATAATTGTCAAATTTACTGTCGAGCATGTCAATAATCATTCGATTCATGTGAATTTCCGAGGGGAAAACCATGACGAGAAAGTTGATATGCTTTTCGTTTAGGTGAAATATTTGAGGAATGCAACTGAATCTGTAACTTGAAAAACCCACGAGTAAGATATGAAATGGTATCTGAAATTACTTAATGAAAATCCATATGGTCTCCAACCCCTCCTTTTATTGTATATCATATATTCCTTTTTCCATGAAACAGCCTTCTGACGGCAAACCTTGGTTCAACACATTGGGAGCAAGCTGTTGCCTTCGAAAATCTCGCCTACCGGCAGCGGTGCAAGAATCCCAGTGCCGAAACTAGGTTTTTTAATGCTCGCAGTAGCTGCAAACTTATGATGAATAAAAACAAAGAACTTCACTATCAGAGAATTAGGAATAAACTGCTTGCCAATCCCAACGGGTCTAGATCCTTCTGGTCGGTAGCTGAAGCTGTTAATCACAAAATCCACAATTCCACCACTAACACAAGCGGATAGTTCAATTGCAGCCATAGAAAAAGCAAATGTACTAGCTGAAAAATTGGCGTCTCACTCCAGTCCGTTTTCTGGGAAAAGCACACCCACTATTCCCACACCTGAACTCGCACCAGTATTTTACAGACTGTTTAATCTGTCTTACTAGAAAGGGGTTATTCCTTCTTGTTAGAAGATTACTCGCGTTCAGCCTATTTCCAAAAAGGGTAAGAACAATCTTTCAAATAACTATAGATCAGTCGCTTTACTATCAGTGATGTCAATAATCATGGAGAAAGTCGTAAGCCACCATATTCTCAAATATTTGGAAAGCTTCAACATTTCGAGCGATCATAAATATGGCTTTCGGAAACAAAGATCAACAGGCGACCTTCTATCGTATGTCTCCCATATTTGGAATAACGCGATCTAGAAACATGGAGAATCAAGAGCTTTTGCGCTTGATATTTCTGAGGCCAATGACCATGTGTGGCATGAGGGTTTGCTGGCCAAACTTTGATGCTATGGCTTGTTGGATTAAATTTGTGTATGGCGCTCCAGCTTCCTGAAAGAACATTTCCTGCAATTGGGTGTCGATGGATATCTCTCGAATAGTTTCACCGTCAACGCTGGTGTTCCCCAGGAATCCATATTGTCTCCAACCCTCTTTTTATTGTATATTAACGACTCATTGGAAAAACCAAGAATCCAATATATTGCTTTGCCAACGACAGCAGACTTGTCTCGTCATTTCATTTGGAATCCAGGACATCGGCTACGGAGGCACATCTTCACCGGAGTTCGCATATCTCAACGAGGATCTAGAAGTAATTTCGAATTAGAATTAAAGTCACCAGGTTCAAGGCATCGGTTTTCTCCAAGAAGGTAAATGTCTCCGAACCGGATATAATAATGTCAGGTCTGACGATTCCGCTTTCAGCTTCGATAAGTTTTTTGAGGATTGAAATAGACACCCATATGTCTTGGCACAATCATGTCGCTGGAATTGCAAAGGTTGCTTCTCAAAAGCTTGGAACACTATTCCGAACCAGGAAACTGTATACACCTCCGCAACTTTTGATGCTTTATAAAGCTCAGATCAGACCTTCTTTGAAGTATTGTTCTCATGTATGAAGCTCTGTCCCCAAACATACCTTGAAGTTGCTGGATTCCATCCAGAAAAGAGCCATCCGCCTGATTGTAGACACGAACATCACGTGAAACCTTGATAGCCTGGAACATCGAGGAAAGGTTGGAGATTTGTCTCTCTTCTACAGATACTTTAACGAAATGTGTTCAAGTGACTGGCACATTTGATTCCACCAAGAGCGGTATAGAAATATGCGACGAATTGTGGCTGCTCATCGTTTTGAGGTTTAACTCAGTACACCTCGAAATTCACTATTTGAGAACTCTTTCATCTGAAGAACTGCGTTTATGTGGAATAAAGTTCCTGAGAAAAAAATCCCTGAAATTGCTGGAAAAAAATGAATATTTGTTTTGAGTCATAGACTAGATTTGAAGACACGCCTGGTGAGGCCGTTGGTTTTCGCCGATAACGACATGCGCATTAACCCACTCGGCCAATAAACCAACTGATAACAACGAAATATATTAATACTAATAAGCCGAGATTGATGGCTGCGCAACTATACTCTATCATTTAATTCTATCGTTGGAAAGAACTTCACAGAAGGGCTCAAGGAATGAGTCCTTTCGCCATGCTTCTTCAGTAACTGGGATCCTTCGATACTGTTGGAGCACTCGGATATAGGAAGGAATTCGATACTCAATTCACGAGCGCAACTTTCTTTCACTTCTTCAGGTACCATATTATCTGCTATCATACATGCGATATATTTCAACTGAACCATCGGATCTTTAACCAGTTCTATCACACATGAATGTATTTTATTTGCAAAACATTCAAGAGCATCGTGCTGACACTGGAATTCTATATTTCCATCAGTTTCGATAGTCTGAAAATGAAAAAATTAGTTTTTCAATTTCTGAAACCGCCGATTTAAGTATAAAACACTGGCTGAGAAACAAGTCGACTTTCCTTATGAAAACACCATCTTTGAGAAACCTAAATTCGGCTTCTAGTAACTGAATTAGGAACTGGAGAACCCGCCATTTTTTTGAAGACAAATAGCTCCTATCGAGTTGCCATTGTGAGAAATATACTTCTTTTTTCTCAATTTTTGATTTATTTATGAAAATATTTGGCCTTCTTGTTGAAGGAATAAACAAAGGACCTCGAACTTATCTAAAAATGGCTTCTAGTTAAACTGAGTGAAACTCTTCAAAAAATAAAAAAAGATAATTTAAACTTCCTACGTTTTTATACCACTTTCATTTATAACTAATGTTACTTCAGTTTCGTCCTAAAATGACATTTTCAAACGAATACAATAAACTGAAATAATTAACAATGTATAATCTTATATACCTATACAACCACAAATGGTAATAAAAAACAGTCCTTTATGACTTTATACCGTTTTGAGAAATTTCGGCCACACTGTCCCATACAAACACTCTCGACACTTAAGCTTATGAACTCCAGATTTCTCCAGCTTGTCTACTTCATCTTTAACATTAAAAAGAAAATTAGATAAACTAGTATGTGGCCTGAATGCCACTTCCACATTGTTTTTTCTGATAAATTTCGCAACTGTCTCTGTTCTTTTACCAAAATACGTCGAAGTTACAAATTTCTTGATTTCTGATTGTTTCACCTGGAGGTATATTAATCTATATGTAAATTTGAGGCTTTGTTTTCTGATTAACTTCTGGATTGTGACTGTGTTGAAACCATTTCTGTCCTACCTGTATAATTGTTTCAATTTCCCTATCTAGATGGTTGGCAGACAAAGGTAACGAGAATTCTCTGCTAATTTATGACTGTCGGGATGGAAAGAATTACTTGGGATTGTGATGTCTGTATAGCGCAGTTTTCTAAATACATTGAACTCAAATTCATTTTGATCATGTGTGATGGTCAGGTCTAAGAAATTCACCTGTTTTTCTATCTCTGTTTCGAGTGAGAACTGTATGTTTATGTTAAGATTATTTATAAATAGTTTACCAATGATTGTTCGTTATTTTTGGCCAAAAACAAAACTGTAATCACGCCTCAGCCATCGTATTCACCAGATTTAGCCCCCCGTGACTTTTTTCTGTTCCCAGGATTGTAGAGACCCGTGAAAGGACGGCGTTTTGCCGTCCTTATTTTTTGTATAGAGCACGTATGTAACTTGATCTTGACAATCTCTCATATATGAATTGTGTATTGTAACAAATTGATGGGTTTCACTTAAAGATCATTTCTACTTTTTACAGAATGTGAATAAGCTGGTTTGAAAAAATTATTTTTTACTATTAATTAATTCTAAAAAGTCTTCCATGTCTAGAACGCGATCAGTAACACTTTCATTCTATGTATTGATGGATCTTTGAGTTTTTACCTCGCAAAGGAGTTATTTTTCATCGCATATTGCATCCTTACGTGAATTGTTCACATTCTTTCGTAGCAATTGATTTGTGACAAATGATAAAAATGATTCACCAAAGTCATTATTCATATGTTGACGACTTTCCATATCGAAACTTCAGATAATGAAATTAGTTTCTTAGTGCTATGCTAGTGATTGAAAATTATTTAAATAACATGACTGGGTGAGTGCTTTAATTATATATTCATTGTTAACTAAATAATGTGTTGAGAGTTCAATATGACTATACAATATTACATTCAATCAACAAAAAAAATATTGCACTAGTGGACTGAATTTATCCTCAATGAAGCATATGTGGTCGATTTGAACAGAATCGATATCTTGATTTTCAAAATTTTATACCTAATTCAGTCAAAATAAGCATAAAAAGGAGGTACAGTAATTTGCATCAAGCTGAAAATTGGTAGAGGTCTTGAATACCCTGTTATGAATAAAGTGTCAAAAGTGTCACTATTTTTTGGGTTCGACGTTTCGCTTGCGCAAGTAGCTAGGTTCTTGAGAGGTTTATACATCCTGGGTTGATATCCGATGACTGCCTTATTAATCCAGGAAATCAATATCAAGGACAAAGAATGTTCAAAGAAAATAAAATGCAATGAGTACAATTATGCACGAAAAGCAAAAAATAGATATATTTATCCAATACTCTAAAGTGGTCAAGTGATAACAGTAACTGTGATATTATGGTTACTATATTTATATTGTTAGTTTCCGTCTATTATCACTGGTGTTCAAAAAATTTAAATAAACATTTCAAAACTGCATAATAAGTGAATACAATCTGCACAGTAGATAAAACACAATGCATGTTATCGAAGGTAAATGCAATTAATATTCAAAATTAGTAAACTATATCCAAAGAGTGTATCTGATTTCTGAGTTGTAATTATTTTTCATTTTGATTTTATATTTCTCGCAAGTTAAAAGGTAAGAAAGAAATCGTTAATCTTTAGTTCTCATAAGTTTTGACTTTGAGGGTTGTCATTCAAATGGAACAGTGATAAACAGTTGCTTGAAAAAAAACCCATTCAAACTCATTTTAACTCGTCCACCAGTCAAACTAAGGATGCTTCTATATAGTGAAACATGTATTGGAAATAATGTGTATATTGTGAAGATTTGTAATTATCATAAAAAATAGTGTTAGATTTTCACAAAGAAGCAGGTCAGTGTATTCAAAACATACAGAAACGTTTTTACTTCTCAACTGTACATACCTAAAATTATTTTAGGTATGTACAGTTTACAATGTCCAAGTTGAGGACAAACAAAAGATAACAATATCGAAAAAAGAAACATAACTTTGCAATTAACAGGAAAAAAATGCCTTCATGCAACATTCCTAATTGTTAGTGAAACTTTTGATACATAGAATAGAATGGTGATGGTTTTTTTAGGTTAGAACACAATCAAAGTTTCACACATTTGAATCTGCTCAAAAATGATCAATTGACAAATGTGTCCTTCACCATGGTGCCTAATCAAATGTTCTGCAATAATGTTAATACTTCAGATTACGAATGGACTGACCCATTACTTGATGAAAATTAACACTATCCATGACAATTATTAAACAATTTTCACAAACATTTTCATTTCTAGACACTTTGCAAACACTGAGGAAGCCACTTATCCACCTAG
>WOGO01002056.1:0-16611 GCA_015342085.1 Leptinotarsa defecta | reverse complement strand
GTAAGGAAATGTGAGAGGTGAAATTTTCAGAAAAATCATGCTTTGCGTTTTCCAGAAACGTCTAACCTACCATCGACCGTGAGTCACGCTGTATAGGAACGATTGTTGTGAACGTTGTTGATGATATTGGTAGCAATTTTCAAAAAATGTGTCTTTTTGAAATACACTCGAATATTTTTGTAAACAAACTCTTGCAAAATGTCCTACATGCTCACAAGAATTAAAAGTTTGTTGTTTCAGAATGGAAACGTCCTTATAAAACATGTATTTTTAAACCGATTGTTTTTTAAAGATAGATACTCGAGAAGAATATTAGAACACCAAATTTCATGAATGTGTCTTGGTTTTCCGGCCGTATAGTTTTGAAATGGCATATGTCATAAATTACTTCTGAATGCGTTCGATATTGAAAAAGTTATAAGGAAATAAACTATGAAAAATATTTCATTCAATTATTCCACCAATTCAATGTTAGAACTACTCTTCTAGATTCAGCTGGTTTCTCTTCATCGGTTTTCATCTTTATCATTAAATAAATTGAGTAAAGAAAGTTTTATGATATAACACTTTATTGTAAGATTTTCTTTGAATAATAAACAATCGCAACATGTGTTTCCTATACAATAGCTTCTTCAAGTGTTTTTTTACTGATCCAGTAAATTTTCATTTTGGTTGTGTTCACGAAAATAGATTTATTTTCTACATACAAGATATCTAAATGATTTGCCTTAATAAATACTGACTTCCTTTATCGGTGTTGCTGCTTCTCAGGCGCCGCAGCCAATCATGAGCCGTAATCCGTCTGCTCTACAGATCCTCTTGACTTTTTCAATTATCTGGTTGGTGGTAGTTTTACTATCGAAGGAAGGTGAACTGTTCCGATTATACATGTTTTGGGGTCTCTGATACTTCCTAATCCCCCATGATTTTTTCCCTGTTTATAATGGATTCTTGTATGGAAGTTTTCGTAAGAAAAGATTTTCATGCTCACTTATGCTCAGGCTTATCCTTCAGGGACAGTTGATAGACAATGTATTTGTGCTTCAGTCTAGCGCTACTGATGAGACATATGACAGGTCGAAAAAACTTTGTCTAGTGTTGGATCACGTATGAACGCTCTTGTTTTGGGGCTTTATATGATCCAAACCACGAATATCCAAAAATAAATGAGGCTTCTCAAAGAAGCTCGTTGCAAAGTCAAGCTTCGACATCGACCGTCGAATGAGATTCGCCCTATGTTTTTCCTTTGCAACTTTCTCTTAAGGTAACCAGTTGAGACCATAAACCAAAAAATTATTAGTGATCCAACGACAAACCGCTATTTTCGAATATAGTGGACAAATCTCTCGTTCAGCAGTCGCATTCGTAGCTTGATTTGCAACGGTTTGCTTTGGGGAGCACCGTTCATCTTTGATATTTGTGAAATATTTTTCGATTCCATAGAATTGTCAGACTTGAGGCATTTGAGTCCAACAGTACATTGTGGTTTACCCTAACAGCACTGATGAGACCTATGCTGAATCGAAACGGCGCTGTCTGGTGTTGGATCACGATCGTTCTGTTTTTGGACTATGGTTTCAACTTATTGCCTTGTATTTGGAGCTGAGGCTGAATCGTTACTGAGACTTCGAGATTCAACCTTCCTTTTCACAGTCGACGCACATATCAATGATGCCACAGTAGCAGACGAAACGTTTGGTACCTAAAGTTACATTCGACCACCTTCTACCAGCTCGGGTGTGTTATCTATAAAGGTAACTCCGATCGTGAAAGCCTATGTTCTTATATTCAACTGGTATTTTGTATGTACTTCATTGTTTGAATAATTGAAAAACCTGATTTAATCGTCATATCAGATTCGTTAGTCCGATCAACTATTATACTAAATGAATATTGAAAACACATAAATCTTATTTACGTATTAGAAAATATCTGTGTTCAATTAAATATATTTCAAATTCATGCAAATAAAACAGGAGTATGGAAAGTGTACTACATGGAAACTATAATTATAACTATTGAAAAACAGAAAGTAAGAATAGCTTTGAGACATAGTATTTAGGTTAAATACTAGGTTAAATAAGAAGTGTTGCCTTTAATTTTCTTTTCATGAGGAGCTCACTTAGTGAACAACATTGCTCTGAAAGACTCGTCCTGCAAGATAGCATTGCTAAAAATAATCTTTGAAATTTTAAATCAGACGCTTAACTGACTGCCACCGTCTTTTCTACCCCGCCATTACTTTGAGAGAATTTGGGACTACGGGTGAGTAAAGTCGTAATTATGTACAAACTCTTTAAATTTTCTAAAAAACTGTGTCCCGTTGTCAGATTTCTGGAATACTAAATCTAGAAAACAGTTTTTTCATTTCAGGAATTATATTTTTCTCTGTTGAGCTACTTAATTAAAAAATCTCAAAATATCAACAGTAATACTCAATTGTAGTCGAAAAAATATACTACAACTTTCTACAATGGTCTACTCAATGTTTTATGTTTGTAAAATGTTTCTTTGATATTCTGTTGATTTTCAATGCAATTTGGAGAGTTTTTCACAAGATTTTCTATTTGAGTAGACAGACCAATCCATCAAACATTCATTCTAGCACGCCTAAGTGATATGTGTGTGAATGAATTCCAGAACTTTCAGCTATACGTTTTCAGGAATTATTGATAGCATTTTTTTAATACAAGATTCTCTGAATAGGAAATATCGTATCTATAATATCCTGCATAGTTCAATTGGCAATTGAGATATTTCTGGCCAAAACAGAATATGATATTTAAATCCTTGCAGACAAGTAATTTTTCTGCTCTAAGTTTTATTGTTTGCTTAAAACATAAAAATAAAAACAACAATAAAAATGAATTGGCGTTCCGGGGCGAATTCATTGATTCCAGTGGCGCATTTGCTTTTTCAGCTGCAGGAAAACCCGGAAAAACGTGCAGCACCACATGAAGAACTTGAACTACCAATGTCCTCTCTCTCTCATAAAACAAAATGTAGGGTGTCTCCAGAGGCTCCAATAGATTCAATACATCGACAGAACACTTAGTGATACGACTATCGTCAAACTTATACCAGGCCGTTTCGTCTTTGACCTAATTCAACGCCAGAACCACAGTGAACAATGACAGCATGAATATTATAATGGTGGTCTGCTAGATTGAAATGTTCATTTATTTCGAACCTTCCAAAGAGTTTCTTGCTTCCGTTAGAGGTTGAGTCTGGTTTGAAGATCATCAGTGTTATTATTAGATTGACTGGGGCCTCAGCTATACTTGTTTCCTTGTTTTTAAGTACCACTCAGTAGAGTAACACTCTTTAGTGTTCCCTGAATTGCTGTAAAACATCATCGAACTTATGTTTTTTGATGGGTCCACGACTCGAAGTAGCTGGTATAATTTGTTTTCTCGGTATGTACCATACAATACAATATTTATACCTCAATAAACGCATTCTAAATATTTGTAATCTAGATGTCAACAATTTTCAAATTCTTATTCTATAGGATATGTATCAAGAGCTTATGATCTGTTAAATAAATGAGATTTCTTGCCCCTGAAATATAATCTGAAAAATGCTTCGATGCCCATGTTTGTGCAAGAGCCTCATTTACGATCTGTGCATAGCGCGTTTCCGCCTGGCTTGATAATTTTCACCCAAAATTCACTATTTTTTGATATGTATTTTTGTTTTCTTGCTCAAGGCCGTTGTCGGGTCGTTACCCGACCCAAATAAGCTCGCATCTGTGCTAACAGTCGCCGTCTTTTTTGGGTCAAGGTAATACCTTGTAAATTTAATTTTGACAAAATTCTATACAAGATTTCATCATGTTTTTTTATGCTGCTTGCGTGGATCAATATATCGTCCATATTTATAAATTACTCCTTCGAACCCAGTCGGAATTTCAATGAAATTTAGAGGAAAATATTCTGGCACACAGGATATTCCAGAAGGAAATTTCTTGAAGAAGAATCTACCATATGATGAAATGAAAGTTGTTGAAAGCTGACCTTTATTCAACTTAATTTGTGATATCCACTAGTTGCATGTATTTTTGAAGAATATATCAAACCACTTAGCTGTGCTAGAGTGTGGTAATGGAAAGTGAGAACGAAGGGCACTTTTGTACAAGTAGTTGGATTCTCATTCGATTCAATCATGTCCAACTTTAGTGAGCGACATAAATCTCCTCTTAACTTTGGAAGCAAAGCTGAAGAATCGGTTCGAGGTACTGATTGTACAAACGTCAAAGCGTATGGTTTAATCTCAACTCCACAATGCTTTGAAAGTGTTCAGAAGTTACTGTTGAACTATATTTAAACAATCTTTGACGACAAACATGTAATCATCAATTATGCAAACATTGTCAATTGGGAAATTCAGAACTTAAAAGCGAATTATAGTATTCCTACACAAAATAGGTTACCGTAGCTTCCTAACTACGTGAATAGTATTTTCATTTGTAGCTTCCTCGTATGTCAAATCTATTTCAATTGTACACTGTATTGTAACTTGTGATCGCCTGCTGCTCTCAAAGAATCACACGGAATGAACTTATTCCCCCCTGTAACATTTCGTAGGGAAAACACTTGACATCAGCGAAGAATGAAATCATGTGTTTGTGATTAAGCAAAATATCTACATACCAACTGTCCTGCCTATCTAGGTATACATACCTCTCCAGCCATACAGTGTTCAATTGTATATATAGATTTGTTGTTGCCTCTACTTAATGCGCTTCAGTGCCCCCTTTTGCCACAAGCTCAACAGAAGATATCTTCGCTGGACACTTTTCCCTATCTTTGCTAGTATCCACACCACAGTAGCCAAACGTCTGGACATTTTCTGTATAGGTGTAGATGGTTTTCCCTTATTTTTGTACTATGATTTCTTTCTGTTTGCTCCACTTTCGACTGAACAAACATACTGTTTTTGGCGAAGTATATTATTCTGCGTATTTTGAAGCAATGTAGATGCAGTGCTCTGCTAATATATGTAGACCATGTAGACTGGTGATGCAATTTTCCACTGGTTCACTTAGTGTTTGCACTGGAGGGTTGAATTGGTATCTCTAATGCGTACGTTTCGTCACCGCTGAGGTTTTGTTGCAGTAAAATATTATCTGCCTCATTTTCCATGTGGAAAAATAAACTTGCTTCATTCATCTACTCTAATAGCAATCATTAGCCTCGTATATGAACCCGGTTTTTGGCGTTCGGCATACTCTAAACTCTGTCGACCCGTGTCTATTATTATTATTATATGCAAGATGTGTTGCCTGATTATGAGACCTATTTTTGAGTGAAACAAATGATAAAAAAAATCATTTCAAACATTATTTTTTGGACTCTGGTTAACACCATTGTCTTTCCATGATTTTGATCTCCGAAGAATTCAGCCATATTTTATTGCAATGTTGATGAGTTATCCAAAATGTGTAACAAAATAATTGCATTTCTAACGCTATTTATCTTCAATTCGTACATGAAATAAACATCATTTTTGTAAATATCATTGGTACTACATGTATACCCTCTTCTAAAACAATTCTAAAAACTATGAGGCAAATAGCTGGTTCTATAAAAAACAAATTTGGACAGTTTTGTGAAACATTCTTAAGGTTGAATAGATTTGAAACTATAGAGTGCGGTATTTTTCATAATTGTATAGTTGAAAAATGTTTACGAGTTATAAAGTAGCTGAAACGAAATGTCTACTTACCCAGTCCTTGTCTATATCAAAAGAAATGGTGAAGACGGTCAAATAAAATTGACCAATATAAAAACCTATTTTTTTGGAAATATTGATTTCACTTATATGAAGGATGTCTCAAACACCCAATTAAAAATGAATAATATTCTTTAGCTCTACTTGCCCGGTCATTGTCTATATTGAAACAAACGGCGAAGTCACTCAAAATAAAATTGACCAATAAGGAAACTCCATGCTTGACTATCGAAATGGAATTAGTGAGTCGAATTAAATTGTTGGGGGAGTAATATTATTTGTAATATATGTTATATATTTCAGATGGCCGGAGAGATCATAAGTCGACAAGTAGTTCATGATATACCTGTAGAAGTTATTTCTAGAAGACATTGGTCTGATTATGAAGAACCTAGATTCAATGACTTTCATGTAAATATAAATATTTTATTCAGTAATGAACCATATATGCAGTAAGTACAAACTTTGATCATACGATGGTAGAAACAATAAAAAAATATGTTCTGATAAGGTCGAATTTTTGCAATCATCGCTAGCAATATCAAGGCGGGTTACTCTTTGTGAACATATGTGCGTGTTTGTGTGTGCGTGCGTCCGTGCATGCGTACATGTTCAAACTGCTGAAAAGTAATTTCGTGAGAAGGAAAGATAAATAATTGAGTACTATTCTAATCATTCACAATCTGATTTCAACTTGAAAGCCACCGCTAGACAGCTGTTTCAGCCTGTTGGGCATCACCAGTACTGGGCAGGCGGTCCTAGATTGAAGACAAACTGTAAAAAACCAAGATAAATACTCGTTAGAAATCATAATAGTTTTTGAATTGAAAGGGTATATTTTTAGGAGAGAATAATTTTTGGGAAAGACAAGTTTTGGCTTTCTACTTCTCCATCTTGATACAAAAAATGTGGGAATCTTCTGAAGAAAGGAAGGAGGCAATCAATTTAAAAAATTACCTCCAAATAAAGATGTGTAGATCATGCAAAGAAGTAACTTTCAGGCATAAACTGGAAGAAAAAGCACTCTCAAAACAGATATTGAAATACACAAAAAAAAAAACTTTTATATGAACGCTGAATTAAGCGAAAAACACGTTTCTCTATTCCGTTTGTATTCCAAATATCGAATCGAATAAGATACCTTTCATCTGATTATATTTCTCCAATAGTATGGCTTTAATGTAGCGAGTCTGGTATTGTGTTCAAATTCCGTAGCATTACATTGATACCCTTCTATATTCTGTCTAGCGAACATGATACATCAAATAATATTTAGCTAGCACTGAGATTTTAATTTCCTTGAGAATAGGTCGACAACTGTCTCGCTAATTTAAATTGAAAATAAATGTCAGTAAACGTTTTTGGAACACATAAACTCTTGAGAATTCTCTGTCTCGGTCCCACATTTTACTATAAAGGTCAATATGTAAGAATGTTTGTAGGTTATGTTTGATAGCAAAATATGCTTCATATTCAAGAAACACTTCATTGCGAGATTTTTCCTAAACAGTTTTACAAAAACGCAACACGTGTTTTTCAGGAGTATCTATACTGTACGACTCAACAGCCTTCAATAATAACTCCGGCTGTGGAAGCCTATGCTGTTATATAGTTCGTTGAAGAGTCGGTCATCCAGAAGCGGGCTGTTGTAGGTGCCCATAATATTGCTACATTTTCCCCCGTGGATTTACCAATAATTGACTTCACTGAACAATAATCAAACTCAATTTTATTTCACTTTCAATACAACAACTTCAACTTGAACTTCAACTATAATTCAAGTGTCTACCGCCTTATTAGATCGCTTCGCGTACCGTACTGTCACTTCCACTTGACTGTGTCGATAGGCGAGTGGAGGTGGTTCGAAGACATTTATCTTTTTGTTATTTGTTCCACATAAAATTGAATTGCATTTTCAGAATTAGTGTATTCAACCTGTGATAGTGTTTCAAATCAATATATTTTCACTAACTGATACAATTTACTTCAAGATTGTCATGATTAGAGTTTTACAATAATCGTTTTACGGTTTGCTACAACATCGGATATTCTGTGGATGTTCAATTCAGGGCGGAATATCCTTGGACATGAAATGGATATCCACAAAAGATCCTATAGTGAACTTGGTATGCATGTCTTTTGTTGGATATCCTGTGAACATCCATGATATAAAAAATGTAATATATCTTATGAACATCCATAAGATATATTTTACATACCCATCGGATGTAGCGGGCATGGTGATGATGAAATACTGATATTTATTATCAGTATTGCTTCAAAAGGAATGATTTCGCTAATGTTTCAACTATGTTATGTAAATAGTCAACATTCTAAAAGTTTTTTGAAACGGAAAAATATAATTCGTATTCATCGATGTGAAGTTTTGATATTACAAATAATATTTTGAATACACTCCCAACTTACAAAATCTTTCGATGTAATTAAAAAAAAAATTAAAAAAATTCAAATATGAGTACATTTTCTATATTTTTTTTTGTCTGTACCTACTTTTATCTTTATCACTGAATATTTATCTCTATCAATTATAATTGTAGTCGAGTTTTTCATAAGATAACTACTACTGGTGCTAACGTTTGGGGGAAGTTGTTCGAAATCAAAGACAAATCGAGTTTAAATTGTATGCTATTTTCAAATATTCAGTGAATATTTTTAGATTGATGTTTGATATCATTTTTGTTTTTTCTAAGTTGATTTAAGTTAGTTTTTCTTTCATTCATCAGCATTTCTGATGGATGTTCATCATCCATCATCCAGCATGTTTGATTAATCAACTCTGAGGTGATATTATCTCGTCTCTGCTTTCTGGAATATACGAGAGACATCAAAATACATTTGAGTTTCAGTTTGATTTGCTGCTTTGTTTGGTTCTCTTTTAAGTTTTCTTACAGTAAAAAACTTTCAGAAATTAACATTAGGAATATCAATTTTTACTATAGTGGGTGCATAATGAAATTTTAAACTTTTAATAAAATAGGACTCGTTTTTACACTATGTATATTTTATCTCACTATCCTCATAATATTTTTGTACCCAAATGTTGATCAAAATAAAAACGAATACAGTTGCAGACAAAAAAAATCAACTTGTCAAAAATATGTTTCAAATGTGTTAGACATACTGGCAGAAATGGAGGCAACTGTTACATTCAAGCATCAGTAAACGACAAACTCTTTATTAAAAGACAGAACACAACGTGTCAAAGAAATAAACTTTGCAGCCAGTGCTGCCATCCGTCATAGTACAAAACGTTATTCTGAGATATATTCAACAAATTGTCACGGTGTTTCAATTTTTTTATCATGTGTTCGTCGATAAATTTCATTGTTAATTCTAACTTCAGCTTTTGTAGGTATCAATACAGATGCCAAACTTGAAAGCCTTGAAAAGTATCGTGGAGAAAATGAAGAACATGAGTCACAGTCTTATAGTTAGTGCAAACAAAAATGGAAGACTGACGTTTCAGATTAAAACAAATGTTGTCAGCTTATCTTCCCATTTCACAGATTTGAGCGTTCAGAGTTTTGCTGGTAAGAACGTACTTTCAAATAGTTTATTTCATCATGTATTTTTTTTAATTTATTTAAGTTGGTCAAATTCCCACATACAACGATGGAGATGAAGATATGAATGCTCAAGTAATACGTTCTACTGTTGATATCAAGAAGTTTTTAATATTTCTCTCTGGCCTACAAATAAATAACTGCCAAACTTTTTGTAGTATAGTTGAAGGAAAAATGGTGAAGTTGAATATGGAACAGCCTGGTGCCCTTTCCATTCAGATATTCCTGGCTGAATTGAATGTATAAATAAAACATAAAAGTATCAGTGCCACAAATATCAAAAATATAATTCCAGTTGATTGTAAACAGCATTTTAAGATGGTTTTTTATTTTTCTTTCTAATTAGCGGACCCGGCGATATTCGTACCGCCTTGGAATCAATTATTAATGTGTTCAGTTCTGAGCTGACTCAGACAAACAGATTGATACAAACAACTGTTGAAAATATATTTCATAGATACATACTATATACGTGGTAATTATTAATATTTAGGGTTATTCAATATTTTTTATAGAAAGTAAACTTAGTAATCAGTAGATTTCAACTGCGAAATAGCGGAACCATGACAGGAGATGTACCGCAAAAACAGTGAATACGGCGTTCCTCTCGTGCGATTTCCTCTTCTCTGTAGTTGATTGATTTGCAATATTCTGCAGACTATTTGTGTTGCGGTATCTTGCTTGCAACATTGTCAATAATACTGTGATAGATATTATATGACTTTGCTTCTATTATGACGTAAAAATCATTCATGTGCGCACAATTACAAATGGCATAACTTCAATTACATTTATGCGCACCATGACAACTGGAATAACACTCAACCACCACATGAGAAAGAAGTTTTTACATGCCTTGATATTGAAGGTATTTGAAATTAAAGTGAAATAAGGATATGATGTACTGTTTGGAACCTTTGGAGTAGTAATGAATATGACTGGAGATATATCCCAACAACCGTTATTTTCAACACCTCGACTCATGTTTTCTCTCTCTTGAAGATGATCACATGGTGACTGAATTATGTGTCAAGGTGTTAGAAATAATGGTTCGCTGTTGGTATAGAGCTCCAGTAATATTGAAATAAGTATGTAGATATCTATTAACCTACACCAGTCCTTGGATAAGAAATATTGCGTTACCATAGTGACAAAGAATAACTTATTAGAAGTGTCAGTGTAAATATTCTTTGAAAAACATTTTTTGTGGAGGAGTTGATGTTCCCCGATATTATTTTGGTATGTAACCTTGCACAATGTGAAAAATAAATAGTTATGGATGAACCGAGAATCTGTTCAAGTTTCTAGTTCACCTTTTCAAAAATCACTGCGTAATATAAACCACTGAAGAGTCCAATTAGTCAGTAACTTGCCGTATTTACAAATTTGCACGAAATAAACGAATTTATCAAAACGATACAATTTTTAATACTTTGCTTTTTCAATACCCAAAAACCTCAAGGAATGCCAATACAAATTTTCACGTCAAAAAATCAAGCTAGAGTTGCCAATTAAATTTTAAAAAATGTCAATAGAGATTGTGAAAATTGTAAAGTTGGTATATCAAACTGTCATGAAGTACCTGTATCTGAAGGAGTTATTAAGGTATACTTAATACCCTCGCGATCAGTGTTCTTCGTATACGTCTCTGAAGAATTGAGAATGCAAGCTTCAGAAGAGATGCACTTTGCAATCAAGATGATCAGTTTCTGAATCCACCTCCGTGATATCATTGCAGCTCATGACATGATTATTTCATTTCTGGTGATTGGTAAAAGCAAGTTTATAAAAAAAATAAATTTATTCATTGTCCAACTGTATGGTATCGAACAGGTCATTTATACTTAATATAAATAATTATCCAAAGTGGATATAATCAAAAAAATTAGTATACAATTCGAGATATGTATGCAGATTTGAAAGAATAAGATTAATAATAAATACGTATACATACAAACATGTAAATATACGTTATATACATATCAACATATGAGAACTATAAATTTACATTTACATGGCTATAGCAATATCCCCAAACGTGATGGCGAGCAATCGCGCAGGTAAAGACTCTCCAAACTAAATTCCTATTGGATTACGATAAGTCCCTTGCCGGTCAGTGTGGTACCTATAATAAGTTTTAATTGAGGTAGCAAATGGATCATGAGTTCTTTGTAATTTCTTTTCATATTTTATTTAGTATTATAGGTAGTAGTAGTAGTAGTTTTGTTATGCGACATTTTTTTCAGAAACAACACAAATTATTCAGACAATGCCAAACAACAGAATTGGAGGACAAGTAATGATACGCCTCTGTACGAAGCATTGTATGTCTAACAAGAGCTGTAGTGGGGTTATATTGAAAACGAGTTTGTGCTCATGGGGGCGGGCTCGCCATCACGTTTGGCGCTTGCTGTAAATACATTGTTAATTGAACGAGAATTGTATGATAATGTATTGATTAAAAACCGATCCCCCGATAAGTGATAATTTCGATGGAAAAAAGTTCGAATAAATTTTTTAATTTCCACCATAGTGATCGTCGAAGTTTGCTCTACATATCATCGTGTGATCAACTTCATCAAAAGTGAGCCGAAGTAGTGTTGAAACTGCAATTTTCTATGCATTCCTTCAAATTGAGACTATACCCTAACAAAAAGTTTTTACCAGCCGGAGCTAAACAGTTGGAATTAAGTGAACTTAATATACGAGGATACTCATGAGTAGGTTGAATAATGGAAAAAAGCGATATAACGATTAAAGATGTTCACTTGCTGTAACAGGAAGTTAACAAAAATTTTTGTGACAGAATTGATGAAATTGAGAGAACACAAGACCTCGTCACAATCACTCAGATTCAAGCAAAATACAGGTTGGTCAATCGGCGAAGAAACAAAAATCAAACAATTTAGTTTTCTTTGGTATACTGAAAAATCCCGAGGAAAGACAAGAAAGGGTACGTGCATCTGTGATTGAGTTACTCAGCCTTAGACTCCAAGTTGACGTAAATGCACAAGATATCAATTGTATTTTCAGATTGGGACGAATAAACAGCATATAAGGCCAATTCCAGTCTCATTCACATCCATTTTGAAAAAATGGAAAATCGAATGCGATAGCTCGAAATTAAAAGGATCTAGGTTATTCATTAGCGGAGATTTAAATCGAGAAGAACTCCAAAAAAGAAAAATACTAATTGAGACTTTAAAACAAGCCAATTAAGACAATAGAAGTGCATATATTAGGGTAATAAGGTAATTGTCGACGTAAGTCAATACACAGCCAAGGATCTGAAAACTGATTGGTTTGAACTCCAGAAACAAAAGTTGTTAGGTCTCCTTCTACACCATCATCATAAGAAATTGATCTGGAAGATAGTGATTCACCCATAAAATAGAAAGAATAGTCACCTCGAAAAAGGAAAAAGAAAAGTTAAGATTAACCAAGAAGCAAAGTGAACAGAAAACCGATCCACAAGAAAACTCAGTTTCAGGAACGCCAAAAACTTATATCTCTAGTAGGACTCACAGGGGTCTGAGAAAGTAGCAAATAAAGAATTTCGTTGATACCTTAGGTAGGCTTTTAATACTCACTTTCATTTACTAGCGCGCTTTGTTGCTGTTTTATCACTTTGGTATACAATGTCACTCATGATAAACTCTCTTATAAAGAATCTCAATCTGAATCAATGTATAAGTTCATTGGTGGTGGATCCCTATATTTATAATTTCGATTTGAAGCAAATAGAGACTTATGTTTTAGATAGTGTGAGTGAATTGAACGAATTTTACAGTATAAATAGTTTGAATGAAAAGTTCAAGCTGATCCAAAACAATATTGGAAGTATTTCAAAAAAATAGTCGAATTTGAAATTTTTTTTGAAGCAGTTTCAGTCATCATTTGATTGCATTGTTCTCACGGAAATTCGCTATGTAAAAGATGTAAAAATGTATAACATTGATGGTTATATCACACTCTATAATGGAGGAAAGCTAAACCAAAATGATGGAGTCGTTATTTTGGTCAAACATCTGATTTGATAAAATTATTGAACTGAATGGCTCTTTTACGATTGAACTTAAACTCCACATTGATAACGAATATGTGATCATGCATGCCTCATATAGGTTCCCAGTGTCCTCCGTACGGGTAATTAATCTGGTTAAGGGGGCGTGTTCTACAACGCCATCTCCGTCGTTCACGCTTACCCTTCGTCGTAACGACCGACTGGCCTCCCAGACCAGAGTCCTAGGGATTTCAGGTCTCACCTACGGTCTGGATAAGACAGGAGGTTGGTGTACCTCGATAAGCCCTTCTTCCTGCCGTGATCGATGGGTATTATTTGTGGACTGGCCCTGCCATGAAGCCATTCCCAACTCTTGGCCGACTTCAGGCCTACTCCTGGCCTACCTCCACCTCCTAATTCTTCCACCACAGCGCCAGTTCTGGGCTCGTTCTGGACAAACGGTGCGCCTGTACGATGATTGTCCTGTTCCCAGGGATCACTAAAGGTTTTCCTCTGGGGGCATCGCGACGCCTGGCGTCGGAAGTCCTGAAGTTCATCGTCCATCACCACGTCTTCATATAACTCTCTCTCTGTCGGGGTTAACAGTGGCGATGACTCCCTCGAAATCGCCAGTTCTACAGGATGGCTGTACACCCTGTATACGCCTGGTTTTGGGGTTACCATATAAGTGGGTAACTCCTCCGTAGTGTACCTCAATGGCTCACATTCAGGTAGAATTTTCGTATCTGGAGGCATAAATCCTTCTGGTTGTCGCCGCTGGTAAAAATTCTCCATTTCTGCGTTTTGCTCCGCATACGTTTCAAAATACGAATTTGACGATTTCGGAGCCGATCTCGGCATAGGAGATCGCACTCACATATTCGTCATATTGCGAAGCCCTAATTGGGGTTCGTCGATTTCGGCGTTGTCAATTATGCTGGCAGATTGGCCTGGAGCTCATTCCTTGTCCTGGACAACACCTCTTCTCGTAGACGTTGTCCATTTTCTCGGAGTAACGTCTCCTGATGTTCTCTTTCCTTCAGCATATTCATTATTCACATCATTGGAGTTTTTAGTACCTTGATACGTTTTAATTCAAGTGAACTATTTCGCGATTTGAGGACTCTGTCCTTTGTGAAATTTCGAGTTCTCTAGCTACTCGACTTGCGTAAAAAACACCGGTGTCCAGGATTTGTCGCTCTGCGATCAAAGGAGAGATATTGATGTTCTCGTGCGTAAAATAGTTACGTTGAGTAGAACCTAGCCTCAGACTGACTGATTCTACCGGAGTTCTCAGAATACTCTTTCCTATGAAAACAAATTCCTGGGGGTTATCGCGTCGGTTCATCGGATTCGCACTCAGGCGGGAAAACGTGTCTGACAGGAAATTCAATTGACCGAAACTTGTGGTCTCGCGATTTGGTACCAATGTATTTTCTGCAAGCTACGCTCGCGCGTGTTTTGCCCTAGTCTGCATTTCGATTTCAAGTTTTTCCCTAATATGACTCTGACGAGGAAATAATCAGAGGGAAGGATTCAAAGAAATCTAATATTTTAAGTTCACCCTTGGATCGCGAAACTACTTTCCTATCCAAGGCCTACAGGGTGAACTGAGTTAGTTATTTAGGAACAAGAACCCTAACGGTTGAACTGCACCCTAGGATGAGGGCCGCTCGCAGGATAAGGTGGAAAGGTATCGAAGCACAGTAGATGCTCCCAACTGTTGAGTCGTTCGTCCGAAGGACGTAAATAATGATGTCTTGCCCCTCTCAAATTTAAGCTCGATATACCACTGTTTCGTTGACACCGATTGGTTTCCACAGGATATCTGAGCCTGAACAACTTTAGTAGGGACCTGCTGTTCCTTTGCAGGGTTTTGTAGACTGCTGTACTATGGCCAAAAGGAACCTTGCTCTTCAATAAAAAGTCCGCAAAGCAATCTATTCTTTGACAATATACAATTGGTTCTGACTTTCAACACCTTATATTTCACCGAATAACTGCAACCGTACCTTCCTTCAGTAGAAATCACAACGAAAATCTTCCAAGTCCTAGAAGGATTTCGAAATTCTTCCAACTTTTTAAGAGCGACTAGCACAAGTTCGTGTTCAACAACCAACTAATTAACTTATGAATGCACGTCGTCTTGATTACAGACAGGTTGAAGCCTGGCTCCCTTACCCTTTGAACTGATGTTTGCCAGAAGGACAAACGGGTCATAACTGATGGTGAGTGTTGATGGTATGGCGGCATGAATGTCCTTAGACATCAGTACCGCCCTTTACGATGTACCCCTACCTGGCTGGGGTAGGTTGGATGAAGAAATTGTTCATCTTTTAACGGAGGACATAGGGGCCTCATTCGACAGAGTGTCGGGGCTTTCTATATCGGGAGGGGTCGTCTACAGTATAATCCATAGTTTCCCTGACTAATGGGGTTTCATGAGCTTCTGCACCATCAAAAACTCTCTGATTTCTCGACTGAATGGACTGCCGAATGGAAGGCAGCTGCAAATCTCTGCGAATGGCTTCATTCCGCACGAACCAAGGAGCATTCACAATCATCCTCATTAACTTGTTTTGCAATACTTTCAAAATGGAGATATTATATTTCGCCGCTTGTCCCCAGATGCCTGAAGCATACATGATGACAGGCTTGAACATCGTATTATAGATGGTAATCTTGTTTTTAAGACTCTTTTTTTATCTTCTGTTGATCAGAGGGTACAGGCGTGTTATCCGACCCTCGATCTTAGATTTAACGGTCATTATGTGCGGGTTCCAAGTGAGCCTACGGCCTATTAGAAGGCCGAGGTACTTGACTCGCGCTTGCCAGTCAATATCCCTTCCAGAGATTCTCACTTTTCTGGCCGGAGAAAATTTCATTCTTCCCATGGTTATCGCCTGAGTCTTTTCCGGGTTCACTCGGATCTTCCAATCAAGGTACCAGCGCTCGAGGTCGTCCAATGCCAATCCAATTTGTGTAGAAGGCCTTCGTGCCAAACACGGTCGAAGGCCTTCGAGATATCGAGTAGCACTATGTGTACTTTTTTATTAAACTCTTTGATGGTGTTTTCGACCAGCCTTAGAGGCTGTAACTCAGTGGAGTGTTCTCTCCTGAAGCCAAATTGTTCATCAGGCAGAACATTTCGGTCCTCAACTTCTTCGCTGAGCCTTTGAAGAACAACTCTTTCAGCCAGCTTAGCCGCCGACGAGAGTAGACTGATCGGGCGATAGTTCTGTGGGAACAGCGGGTTCTGACCCTGGTTTGGGATCATGACGACGATCGCAT
>WOGO01002055.1:0-16612 GCA_015342085.1 Leptinotarsa defecta | reverse complement strand
CTTGACTTGGCATTTTTGGGCGCTAGATTCAAATAGCGCGCGCGCGAGATTCAAATTACTTTTCGAACATAATTTTTTTTTTGGTTTTATTCTGGAATAGATTTAAATATTCTTCGAATGTACGAGAGTATTATTTTTGCTGTCGGCGGGCCACCAGTATTCGACCGGCGGGCCGTATACGGCCCGCGGGCCGCGGTCTGTGCATCCATGCTTTAGAGTCACTTTTGCACCTAGGTGTCCATGATTGAACGTACTCTCATCTAAGGACCTCAGGTGATGTCAGAAAATTATAATCACAAAGTTTTAGTAGTGACTAACTATTATTTTTCAAATGGCGACCATTTTTTAAAAAGCATCTCTTTCCGAAAAGATAATTTTTTGACGAATTGAACGATAGGTACTAATTTATTTGCGATTGAATTAACAAGATGAAAACAACTCATTAATTCATCAAAACTATCAAAATAGCAAACTCAATGATCAATGACTAATTCATTAAAAATATCACTGTATTAAATCAGAGTGCATTCCTCCTTATTCAAGGCATATGTCAGCTCCTTCAAGTATTTCTCTAAACACGTTTTGTAATATTTGATGCATTATACTTCTAAATGCCCGTAAAACTAGTTTTTTAAACTGTTGCATAGTGAGCCCTTTCTTCACTATATCTACAACTGAAGAAATCGAGTACAATGACATCCGGTGAGCAAGCAGGCCACCCTACTGGACCATTGGTTGTAAAAACTTGATTAGTGAATGTTGTATTAAATAAATGATATTTGAATGCTTTATCTCCGTGCTTTTTTCGAACTTTTCTTGCTAATTCGAGACTTATCTGCAGTTCTTGCCATTTATTTTTAATACAATCGCAATTTTATCTGACGATACCAGTCAAATGTATCAAAAAAAAATGTTTTTCGGAAAATGGTCGCCATTTAAAAGAATGTAGGCACGAAATTTATTTTTTTTTAACTTGTCTTAATCCTATATATCATACTAGTCACTAATACTTTTCGATTATAATTTTTTGACGTCACATAAATGGAATATTGTAAGTGATGTGATATAAACGTAAAACGTTTCCCCTTGAAAATTCAATACCAGAACCATTTTCAGTGAAACCGAAAGTGACTGTAAAGTGAGAAAAATATGGAAATGCTCCTCTTCACAAACTTACCTTAGCTACCTATATATAAAATATAATTTTGATACCCCATATATTCCAAAAGTTATGATTCGTCTAATAGATTCGTTGACACTCGGTAAATAGGAAGTTTACTCAATGAACTTCATGTATTTGTTGTTGACCTTCTTTTTCAACTTACGAGTGATAATATTATCTTTTATCTACTATTGAAAACAGGATGTTAGTTGTATATGCCGATGTTTGGCTATAAAAATCATCAATTATAAACATACCTACTGAAAAACAAAATATGGAACGAAAATTAGCGTAGATTGAGATAATCGCAAAGGGTAATGAAATGAAAAATTGAAACAAGAGAAACCGTCTTGTATTTGTTTTTTGTAAAAATGAATAATTGTGAAAGAATGGATTCAGATCATTGGAGTTATTGATTATATGGTACTTTCCATCTTCTCTGTAAAAATTTGTGTTTTGGAGCGTTCTCTGAAGTTTTGTTTTGGAAAAGTCCCAATATTTTTCTCCTATATTTTTTTTGATGAGAAGCCGTAATTATGAATGCAGAACGCTCATAAGATGAAAGAATTCGATAAGTTTTTGTTGTTATGTAAGCATTTGGAATATATGCGGATGGCATATACAGTGGCATCCCCAAAGTATGCACCATATGGGAAACTTATTTATTAAGGGTTTTTCGACAAAAAGTTATTTTTGATGAAGTTTGTGCATCCCCTAAAACTAAACATGCACCAATAAAATACAGTAAAACACACGTAATATACGAGGAGCCTTCAAATATTTGATTTTGAGACAAGAGCAAAGTACTCTTATTTTGAAAATTCTCGGGATATGTAGTTCAGAAAAGTTGTTCAGCATTACTTTACTCTTATCTCAAAATCAAATATTTGAAGGCCTCTCGTATATTACGTGTTTTTTAGTGTATTTTGTTTTAGTTTTAGGGGATACACAAACTTTTATCACAAATAATTTTTGTCGAAAAACCCTTAACAAATAAGTTTCTCATATGGTACATACTTTGAGGAAGACACTGTATAATCAGGGTTTACCAATCCGTATCAATATCCAGAAAGACTATGCAGCATATTTTATTATACAGCTAACTTTCACCCCATCAATCACCCCTTGTTTACGAATTTTCTCGAATTCTTCCGTAGATCGTCGAAACGATATTATTTTCTTCTCATTCCCAGAATTCAATCCTTTTCAGTTATATTAACCAAGGACTTACAACGTTTTTGAGGTATTGTAGCACAGTTATCGATCAAAATCCATTGTACGATAATTCTCCATGAACTGCTAGCCGAACATATACAATTCGTGTGTAGTAGTTGAAAAAAATACTAACTACAAAAGAAACGCAATCTTTAGGGGGCGAGAATCAAAACCACCGACGAAGAAATTTCTTTTGAAACGTCTGAATGGTGTTTGCTTACAAATTTTATATATTCGGACAGGTGCAAATAGAACATTCAATGAAATGTTGGGTCGAGCGCCAGAAAAGGTACTTAGGCCCTTTCTACCTACATGGGGTATTAGGTGAGGGTTGTATATTCTGACCTCGCTGAAAAAGCATGGGAGCCACATTTTTTTATACAGGGAATGTTGAAATTATTTCGGAGACAGTCAAATTTGTATCGACACAATCGACATTGTGGGTACGTCACGTTTTATGGTAAAAATTAGAAACTGAAATAATGTACGAAGTGATTTATTATCTAGGCAGACACTTATTTATACTCACCCTCTTGAAGGCAAAATTTAAATTAGCATCCATCTCTGTTTTTTTTGTAAAATATTTCTCACTTGTTGGTGCTTTTTGAAGTGACTAGAAGTGGTTTTCTTACCTGAAAAGAATTATAATATATCTTATCGCATTCCAAATGATATTTCGTATAAATAACAAAAAAGTGAAGTCACATTGAAAGGGGTATATTTCAAGGAGAGAATAATTTTTGGGAAAGGTTTTAGCTTTCTACTTCTCCATCTTTATACGAAAAATGTGGGAATCAAAGAAAGAAAGCAATAAATTTCAAAATTAATTGCTTGTTTCCTTTCTTCTGTATCAAGATGGAAAAGTGAAAAGCCAAAAACTTTCTTTCACAAAAGTGAGGTCATTTTGAATTACTTCCTTTTAGTCAGAAAACAAAGGAAATCAATATAACCGCAACTACCACGGCTCACAAAAAAATGTTCGATGGTGGTAAAAAAAGTTTTAGGTTGTTTCAACTGTAAAATTTAATCTGAAGTTGAAGATCTTATGAAAATGCAAGATGGTCCAAACAATAACGTCAAAAAAAAGTAAATTCCTCCCATCAAGGGGTCTACAAATATTGCCTCACGAATGTTATTCGAGTTACGAATTCATGATGTTTTTCAAGAATTTTCTGTCGGATCGATTTTTTTTAAATGAAAAATCGTTATGATTTGATCTCCGATATATTAGAGAATACAACTGAGAAATTCATGTTCGAGCAAGGCAGAGTTCTGTTTTCAACTTGAAAATACGTTAAATTTTTTTTTAAGTCATTTTCAAAAATTTGCGAAAACCTAAGCTGTCATAATAACTTGAACCTAATAAGCTGTTATTTGGTGAAACAGGCTTTCGAAAGTACCTATCCACTATCTAATTTAAAAAAGATATTACCCATTTTGACATTACTAAGACCAATTCCAGTTGAATTATTGAATATGAAATCTTCATATTTTGTATCAGTGAGGTACCAGATCACTATGACAGTAATTTTAAATTGCTAGGATAAAAAATTACTAATACAAATTGAATAAAATCTTATCGCTCTTCAGATTCAATATAGAACCTATGAACCTTACAACCTTTTAATTTTACAAAATTAGGTTCAATGTAGAACCTAAAACCTTACAATTTTGAATTTCCTGAAAGCCTTCGAATTCTTCAAATTTTTGAAGCAGCACTACTCTGGAGTTCATAAGTGAATTCTTTATAATATCTACTATTAAAAGATAAATACTGTTCAAAGTTTATTGGATGTGATGAATCTAATTTTCTTTCTTTCGGAATCATTGTTTGAACCAACTTGAATGATAAATGTTATTTTGATCTTTATTGATATTATTCAAACTGAAGCCCTTCCACCCTTTACGTGATTAAAATTATTAACACTATCCATGATAATAACTACTCAAACATTTCAATTTCTAGCTACTGTGTTTATATACATCCTGAGTTCATCTCTGACGACATCGAAGACACTGAAAACCTCGACCGTGAAAGCCTTAACTATTTTGTCATCATTAACAATGTTTCTAGACTACCAAATCCAAACCGAAATGTTACTGCTCTGATACGAAAGGTTTTCACTAGGAAGAGTAAAAACTCCAAATTGGGTAGCAAAGTTGTATTCTAAACTCGAAATAGCTAAATTCCAAAAAAAGGACACCAAATCACTTAAAAAAATCACAGGATAAATCACGTTCATTATGGTTCTTCATAAATGCAGCAAATGAAAAAACTTCATATCCAGCTCCTTATCATCGCTCACTAAGAAAGTTACAACGATAACAACTATTTCCCAAAATAGATAACATTTTTGCTGGAAAGGTGGCTGCTAATTCTATTTCGGAAACAAAAAGATAGTTATACACCGTCCTATATTGAAGTTATGTTCCAACTGAATACAATTAGACGAATCAATAGCTGATAACATTCCACTTAGAGGCGGCTAAGTCCGAGAGAAACAGTGAGGAAGGAGTTGCGAGAAAATTATCATTAGATAAATATACCTCTTTTACGATAGACTGGAATACTGCAGAGTAGGACAAGAACTCTCGTCGATGCGATTACTGGAAGCAGGGGTCCCACAAGGTGCAGTTCTTTCGCCACATCTCTGTATACACAACAGACGTGCCCAAGCCGGAGAACAATTTTGACAAGTTGGCGCCCTACGCGGAGCACACAGCTCTGCTGGCGAGATCAACAAGCCAAGCGCACGTCACCAGATACTTGCAGCAACAGACAGATAGATTAGAGGAATGGACCAACCTGTGGAAGATCAGTATAAACCTTCACAAGAGTCAGGCAATACTGTTCACCCGGAGGATAGTACACCCGGAAGGAAACTTCATCTTCAACGGACAAGAGATTCCGTAGACCAACGAAGCTAGATACTTGAGGGTCAACCTAGACAAAAAGACCACCCACGAAAGTCGCTGTCAGGCGGCTCCGGTAAGTATAAACATTTCTTAACCAGACTTCAAATTGTTCTCATTTTCAGATTCACTGAGAACCAACACTTACTCGCGACTAAAGACACTCGTCTCCGGTTTGTTTTTGAGGACCCCTTGCAATAATTCAGTTAGGAAAGTAATGACAAAACAATTCAACATATCAGAAAGTAAAAGCAACTAGAGGCTGACTTTCGACCAAAGAAGGTCAGATGTCAATCTTGCTGAAGTGAGGACTGCTCCAGAGGAGCGGGGATGGATGGAGGAGGTAGGATGTTCCGCACACATTAACCGTGTAGAGAAGATTTCAACTCAGGGCACTCAACCCGGGAGGGGGAGGATAGACCGAAACAGTTCATAGCCTCTTTCACCAATGAACACGATCAGATCTGGGGTAGCACTTATATATCTTAAAGTGTTGAGCGAAACGTTTATTTTACTCTTTCTAGCAACCAAATTAGATATCGTATACGTAGACAACAAACCTTCCTTCTTAAATACGAGTGTGGAAGTAATAAACGTACAACGTACTACAATAAAAAGTAAATACGTTGGAAAATGGTATACCTCTATTGAGAAAAGTTCCATAGATCATCAGTACCTATATACACTCCGAAATCGGAGATATTTCAAAACAAATCATAGAACCTATAGTAAATTTCACGCCGAATTAGTTAAATGAATAATTCGTGATTTGCATATATACTTTTCTATTCGATACACGAATAGAAACGACGATTGTGCAACTTTCGCTTAGTTCAACCGAACGAACGCAACTTTTTTCCCTCAAATTTTCATCATACGTAAAACCAGTGTCGATTATTATCCTGCCGGCCAACAGTTGTAACATGTGTTTGAACAATTTGCGCATTTTAGTCCAGTCAAAATACTCATAATTCGTATAGAGTTGAAAATTGGCACAGGTCTTGGACAAAGTGTTATAATAGAAATAACAAAAATACTATTTGATCGATTTTTTCTAAATGTCAACTATGCGAGATTGACACTATTTCGAATCATTGAAATGGTACCTATATAACGTGATTCTAAAAAACTTGAAAGATTGATAGACCTATATGATGGAATCAAATGAGTATAGGTCCATAATAAAAATACACTTGAAAACTCTCATAAAGTATATACGATTTTCATATTTAAAAATCCATTTTCCACTTCAAATGTTTTGACTACATTTCAATCTATTGTCTTATAAAATAACTTTCGAAATTTTCAAATAATAAAACGAACAATACTAAAATTTTCTGACCAGAAATATTCATATGGAAATTCCACAGAAATGATTACTATACTAACAAATTCATTTCGTAATGAATAGAATAAAATAGACAACATTCTTCTTTACGGTTGCAAGTGGATAGAGCCAGCGCCGCTAGGAAAACTTTTCTTGAAAAGCTCGTAACTTTACATTTTTCATAATCAAGCGGTAACTTATTAGTTGAACAATATTCTATTACAATGTCTAGACCATATTGAAAGATAGCACAATCTGATGAATTTGTGACTTACCAATAGATTTTTATGTTTTCAGCAAACAGGAGACATTTTCAATTGATAGAATTTTGTATATATCGTTAATAAATAATAGGAAAAGTAGCGGTCTCAGATTTGACCAGTGGGGTGCACAGTGGGGCACCTGAAGGGGCTACCTTTCCCAGGGTACACCTGGGAAAGGTAGCTTTCTACTTCTCCATCTTTATACAAAAAATGTAGAAAACTTCCAAAGAAAGAAAGGAAGCAATCGATTTCAAAAAAGTTTACTCTATACAAAGATATGTAAATCATGCATAGAAGTAACTGTCAGACACAAAGTGGAAGAAAAAGTCATCTCGAAACAACTACTTTAATTTAATCATCTATAATCTAAAGGAACAATTTGTTCCGGCCAGTCTCAACTCCCTACAATGTAGGTTATTGGACTGACACCCATCAGAAAACAACAACTCCCCTGGTTAATACCACGAAGGGCGTTGGATTATATCCGACAGGTGTCAGTACAGGATTCTTCACTGAACTGATTCCTGCATATGCTGTTGGCGATACAACTGCCGCAATAGACTTCCAATTATTGGAACACAGACCGGTTTCGGGCTGTTTGGCCAATCGTCAGTGCAAGATAATGTCTTTCATCAACAGGTACAGGTCTTGGATAAAGGGTTATGAATAAAATATCAAAAATACCCACATATCCTATTTTGGCGATTTATTTTCTTAACATCAACTATGAGAGATTGGCACTGTTTCGTATCATCGAGAAGGTACCTACGGCTACTGGACTGAGTCATGACCGGTGAGCTTGGCTTTGATATATCTACAAGAACCCAAATGGCATTTTAATATCCATTTATTGTTCACCCCTTAATCCGTACTACGTAAAATTGCAAACAAAAGTTTCTCTTAATTTTTTCCTAATACTTTCTCTGTCATACACCGACTCAAACTTTACGCAGATACGATTTCTCCGTACCTTGCACTGACGAGTGGCCAAACAGCCCGAAACCGGTCTGCAAGTGTGTTTCAATAATTGCAAATCTATTGCGGCAGTTGTCCATTAACCTACAGTGAAGGGAGTTGAGACTGGCCTGAACGAATTGTTCCTTTAGATAATTTGATTACGACTTTATGTCACGGATGAGTTAAATCTACTCAGGTAACGATGATATTACGTAATGACATTCATAAGCTTATTCTATTTGATCCCAGCCATATGAATCTTGTTTAAATTGAATGGAGTATATTTTTAGGGGGATTGGTTATTGGGAAAGAAAAGTTTTGGCTTTCTACTTCTCCATCTGTATACAAAAAATGTGGGAAACTTTCAAAGGAAGAAACAACACAATTGAATTCAAAATATTCTCTCGACAAAAATGTGTAGATCATGCATACATACTTTCAGATACGAATGGAAGAAAAAGCTCTCGAAATAACTACTTTCATATAAACATTGAGTTAGACAAAAGAAAAAGTACTTTCGAAACAACATTTTTTATATGAACTTTGAACTTTTTCCTATTCAGTTTGTACTCCAAACATGGGGTTAAGTGGAAGAATAATTTCCGTCATGTTCACACAACAGAAAATAAACTACGTCCTTCATTTCCATATATGAACCTTGATTTCTTATATTTATGGTATTCTTTTGAATGTGGAAATAATAAAAACGATTATTATTATTATTATCTGGCGATGACCAGGAAAAACCTACGCCTTACAATAGGATTTCTGACTGGCCACTGTCAGCTAAGGAAACACCTACATAATATGGGGCTAGTGGACACACCTCTATGCAGGATGTGTGAACAGGAAGATGAGACTGTCAGGCATGTCCTGTGCGAGTGCCTGGAGTTATCGTCAATAAGAGAGTGTGTGTTCGGCGAGTCTTAGCCTACACCTGCCGATATAAAGGAGACGTCTCACAGTGACCTGTCCACCTTCCTGGAAAGGACAACTCCTCAGTAGGATGTACAATGAGTCACATGTGGCCTAAGTGCTGTGGGCTTAGACTCATACTCCCTAATCTACAGATACAGAGATCCAGATCACTTGCAATCTTGATAGTCTGAAACATCGAAGAAAATCAAAAAATCAAGAGCGATACATATCAGAAGTACGCGACGTACTGTGACTGCTCATCGATTTGAGGATCAACTCAGTACACCTCGAACTTCACTGTTTAAGAACTCTTTGATTTTGAGAACTGCCTTTATGTGGAAAAAACTTCCTGAGAACGTTTTTCCAAATAAATTTAATCTCCAGCGATTCGAATCCACGGTGGATCGTTACTTTCTCACAAGCACCGTTGTTATAGCATCTTGAGGATTTTTCTGTAGTGCTTGTGTTTTGTCCTTGAAAAAAAATTGAACGTTTTGTATGTGCAAACAAGTGGAAGTAACAAGTGAATAAGGGTTCTCAGCATGCCATCATAAAAATGAGATGTTATTTTGCAAGTTTTCATTGCCAAAAGTGAAACAGTCATTATTGATTGCTGTTCATATCTCTTGAAGAAGACCAAATCGTTTTAACGTCAGGTTTAAGAATAGCACACGAAACTGTGAAATTTACTATATAGAAGCACTTTAAAATCTCACTTTATCCGTTTCCGTAGGATCCGATATTCTTGCAACACCCGTATTCCAAGTAGATTTTTCAAGCGTAGATGTTCATTTTCCTGGTGATAATAATGTTCGTTGGTATAGAGCGGATCAAGACTGGGCGGTGTATTATGGAGGTGACACTAGAACAATTTCTGCCCCATATGATGTTGTGAGTATGAAAAATATTAATTGAGCATAATGGTTTACAGAAAAAATAAATTGAGTTGGAGACTATTTGTTTTCGTTGTTGCAAAAACTTTTTATTTCCGTTTTCTTTGCAGTCTCCTGTATTCCATAAGGGAGGTAGTATAATACCTCTAAAGGACGATGTCAAGCGTTCTACAACAGATATGATCGACACATCATACACTCTTTATGTCAATCTTGATTCGGTGAGTATATATACTGAAGTGATTTTTTGAATTTATAATTCACGTCAAGAACTCATCAAAAATGTTCAAAAGGGATTACTACATTATTCAGTATTTTGAAGTATGTTCAATGAGAAGGAGAACCAAAATTTTTCTTAGAGTTTTCCATGCAGAATGTATCCCAAAGCATGAAATAAAACAAAAAGTAAATTAAACAAAGCAAATCCTAGAAGACGTTTTGGATTCTTCATCCATTGCAGCGTTCCGAAAACCGTTTCACTTGTTTTGAAGATGAGGCACTTTGAAATAACAACAAATTAAAAATAATGAATCACTTTTTTACAACTCATTCGATAATATCTCAATAAAGTCACTTTGAAACGAAAATAATGAATACCTGACCTAACTTATAATAACTTGAATTTCAAGTATTCTGCTTCTCATCGCTTCAATGTTTTTTCATATCTTCTCAATCTCATTTATTGATTTCTAATACCGTTGTGGAAAGAGAAAAAACTATAATAACAATATTCGATCAGTGTAATAATTTCCAGCTGGCTGCATTTTTAACGTATTCTGTTTATTTTTCTGGTTTATTTCAGAATGGACACGCTGAAGGTTTATTGTACGGGGACGATTTCACGAGCTTTGAATACTCCAACAACAACAAGTTTTATCTTCTCAAGTTCACTTACAACGACAACAATCTGAGGATTGAGTGAGTTTTTTCATACAATACTTTTCAAACCACGACTATATTTGACTATTTTCCAGGAAAATTGATGGCGATCTTGATTACAATGGTTCCTTCAATAATGTTGTAGTTCACAGGGCATCATTATCTGGTATGTATATGACTCGAACATGGCATTTTACCCTCACCCTGAGTTGAAGTTTCATTTTACAATAAATGTTTGAGACAGTATCAACTGTTCGAACTTAATTTGAAGAAGTTACTAGAAAAAGATCATACTTTTCATTAGAACTTGATATAGATTTGAAGATAATTGAGTACTTTTTCAACTTTCAATTCTGCTCCTGATAAATGGAATGAAGAACTGTCGAATTAGATAAATTACTCTAGCATTATATTAATTTCACCTGTGAGTTTTTTCTCATTTTTGTCATTATTGTTGATTCTGATTCTTTTTTTCAGATCCATCTGAAGTTGAAAGAACTGTTCATAATTCAACAACCGATGGTACGCCTCTGAAGGATCTCAATTTTGGACTCTTATTCTCAAATGCCCAAAGTCTAACGCTAAACTTATAAGAAATGTAGTAACATTAATGAATTTCTCAATAAATTTATTAAAGTAGCTGTCCATTTTGTTAAGAGCAAGTATGACCTCGGTTTCTCCAGTCATAGAAAGTTAGTCCTGTATTTTTACTGATAAATATTTATAGTCATTCTGGAAAAACTAAATTTCATTCACAGAAAAGATACCAACGAAACAAAAAATAGGTTTTTCCATTAACCACCTGTCATATTCATACGATCAACAATCCTCATATACTGAAACTTGCGATTTCTAGGACATATCAGATAATACACATCAAATACTCATTGTTTCATAGTGGACATAAATAAAAAATGGATAGCTGTAGCTAGGTGAGTAACTAGGTAGTAAGGTAGCAGGGTCTGAACTGGGTGAGTATTTTCAACTCTCCCCCGCAACCCGGGAAGATTTATTGTGGCACACACCTATTCAAGCACGAGCGAATTAATCCAGCTGTTCAAGACGATTACTTCATTTGATGAGTGATCAGATCAGCTAGCAAGAGTGATACCCCACAAGCAGAAGAGATTTTCTCACCTGATGCTGATTCTACTTTTGCTGCTCAAGACTTTAGTGCAAGTAGATTCATAAAATAGTCTGCTCTTGAGGATGCTTCCTGACTGCACCACGTAGTAGCCTCCTAGATTTCATCAAGAGTTGGAGAACTTAGGAATTCCCCATCTCCTCCATGAACTCAGCTCAGAAACCGAAGAATTGAAATGCTATTTCTCTTGATTTTTTGTCACAGGAATGACAGTTGTTTATCCAATATCCATATCCTCTGTTGACTAGATATTCGCAGGACCTTCTCCGAAGAAGATTGAGGATGCGATAAGTCGCTTCCACTGCATCACCCAGCCTTCTAGATTTGTTCAAGGGTTGGAGACCTGAGCAGCTCTTGTTCTGGATCGGATGTTACAGGAAAAAGTGTTAGAGTCGTTTAATCATCCTACAAACTCAGCTCAAAAGCCGGAGGACTAAGAACCTCTTTCTCCTGATCCTGTGTTACAGGGAAAACAGTTGAGGTTGTTTACTGACCTCCATCTCTTTTGTAGACTCGGGTTTTTAGTTACTGCATGGTACCGAAACTGCAACACCACGAGAAATCTCGCGTATGCTTTGACAGGAAGCGGGAAGTCTTAGATTGAATGCTGAAATGAGGCTCTGTTGGGCAGAGAGCCATCCGTTAACACCAGCGGGGGCGCCTCCCATCGACCTATCGTCGGTCTATGATTCGACGCTTTACCCCGCGGACGTCTTGGCGCTCAATACTGCAGTCTCATCCTGCTGATGATAGTTTATCTTTTTTGAATGTAAACAGGCGAATGTTTCCTAATCAATTTTCACCTCGGTGAGAAGGAATGAGAAAATAGTGGCAAGAGAGAGGTAAGGAAATAGATGATGTTACACTTCTCTTCATATCGGAATTATTTCCTTCGGACTGTCGACCTTGTAGAGGGCCGCGTATGAGCTTCTTTATTCATCTATAAAGGTGAGTACAGTCCAATTCTAGAACCTACGAATAGACAACACCCTCTGCCTATTCATAGATATTGGTAACGAAGAACATGTGAAGAAGTATTTCAAAATATTAAAGATCAAATTTAGCATTTATACAGTGCATTCCATTCCAAACAGGCCACCCTGAATAACTTTTGGAACAGTGATTTTCACCCCTTGAGCATATAACAATTTTTTTTTAAAGGATCACCCTACATTGTTTCGCATTATCAGATGCTCCATGATGGTCGGGAGCTTATGGTTCGGGAGCTACAAATTATTTGAGTTGCAAACGAGCCACCCTGAATAACTTTCGAAACAACGATTTGCAGGAAAAATAAAAAAACAGGTCAACAATCAAACAGGAAACCACATTTTGAAATATCAGAAAATTGATATTTTATCAATTCTTGAATCAAAATCTGATGACTGAACAATGAGAAGAAAAAAATGTTCTATAGTAAATATCCTCGTTTCCACGAACTTCCATACAATGGTATAAATCAGCTTCCATTGCCGCCCTAACATGGTTTGAGATCCGCAAACATTGGTGGCCATTCTGTAGGACCTCTTCTTCCACTCCAGCGACCAGTAAAATGATCATCCAAAAATTGTCGCACTGGAGCTGCATAATGAGGAGATGCACCATCCTGCTGAAAAACTATTTCGTTTTCGAATAGATTAACATCCTCACCAATTATTCCATTGATACACGGTATTATTCGGTTCTCCAACATATCCAAATATTTATCACTAGTGAAATTATCATCGATAAAAAAAGGTCCTACAATATGGTCACCTACAATACCTGTCCAAACATTTAGTTTTTGAGGATGTTGGGTATGAATTTGACGGTATAAATGAGGATTCGTATCACTCCTATATCGACAATTTTTCCGATTCACCTCTCCATTCAAACTAAACGTACATTCATTCGAAAAACAAATTTTATACAAGAAATTCTTAAACAAGTTTATCCGTTCAGTGAGGCTTACACGAAACTCGATACGTCTATCGAAATCATCTTCGTCCAATTCATGAACTGGTCTAATCTTATATGGATGAAATTTGTACTTACGAAGGATCCTGAAAACATTTGTACGACTGATTCCTGATTTTCGAGATATCTTAGTAAGAGATTTCAAATTTGACAATAGTCCAACGTGCCCTAAAACTAATACAAATAGCTAAATCGTTGACAACTCCTGAACGGTTATGCTTTTTATTGTTAACTGATCCAGTTTCCATAAATTTGTTCAATAATTCCGAAACGTATTTGTGTCCTAGATGTTTATCATTGAACATACTGGCAGTAGCTCTAGCACATTTTTCTATTCTGGTAGTACAAACTTACTATTTCTGAAGAATGAAGAGAATGTCGAGTTCAGCTAAGCAAAATAAGACTTTTATCAAGTACACTTCACAAAAACACCTATAAATCCAAGGTAACAGATTGTACAAAAGTTCTTTCAGGGTGGATCGTTTTCAACTCAAATAATTTGTAGCTCCCGAACTATAAGCTTCAGACCATATGTTTTATACTTTGTTGAAATGTGCCCATCATGGAGCATCTAATAATGCGAAATGCGTTTTTAATGGAAGGCACTGTATATAACCCTGACTAGAAAAACTAACACTTTTTATTGCCATTCAACTTGACGTTCAAACGATTTATCAACTATTAAATTCAAGTCGAATATTGATCAACAACCAATTCATAATAGACAACCAGAATGATACAATGAGTCACTCAGTAATAATACCTAATATCTTATGAGTGATATTCGCTTATTCCCCAGAAAGAATTGTTGAAAAATAAATTTTGAATTTATTTTCGAAAATTACCATGATCAGCAATTCGTTGATATTGTTAATGATGAGTATTCTTCATTTGAAAGTGATTATTTCGTATTTCAATGTTTTGACCTTGAATAAAAACAAATTATCCGGTAAACTTTTGAACTTGGCGATAATGAATTAGGTAAATTCAGGGTCGAACTCACACAGTATTATCAGCATGTCAAAGTGAATTTTGGATATTATTTGTGATATTAATGACTCATTTATTTTGTGGAAATTCTAGATCTAGATCTTCATTAAGATATGCAACCCCCTGCTGCCGGTGAAGATGTGCCTCCGTAGCCGATGTCCTGGAATCCAAATGGAATTATGAGACAAGGGTGCTGTCGTCAGCAAAGCAACATATTGTTTTTTTCCAATAAGTCGATGATATCCAATAAAACGAGGGTTAGAGACAATATGGATCCCTGGGGAACTCCAGCATTGATGGTGAAAGTATATCGACGGCCACTTGCTGTCAAATCTAAGAGATATGGGTGCAATACTTTCAAATACTAGGGATACTATCGTATCTAGATTCTAGATACTATCGGATACCAGATTCAAGGGTAAAATCATACCTCTCATCAGTTCCCCAAAATTCATAAATGTTGAACACATGAAGACATCTTGTGAATGAACAGATTATAAACAATGGACTTTGATTTATTTTATGATTCGGTGAAAGTCGATATGCAAATTATATATGATCCACAGAAATGTATTCTTGCATATATTTTTTAATTTTTTTCAAACGAATATAAAGATTATCGATACAGTATGCCAGTCCGGACCTATTCAATTGCCAGTTACACTTCTGATAATATATATTATCTATTACATATTCACTTGGGAATTTATAAATAACATTTATTTTGTAGAAATAATAATAAAAAGCTCTTCAGTCTGACGTTGAAAGTTAAACATAAACAAAAATTGTTCAGCTAATTGAAAAATAGTTAAGGACTGTATAGTCAGCAACTCCATACCAATTATCCATTGCATGTTTACATTATCATATATCTAAGGTGATTATTTACAAAAAATAGACGTACACATAAATTTCGATTCACAGCTGTTGCGATAAAGTTGTGCCGATTATGATAAGGTAAGTACCACTTTTTCTGTAAGTACCAACCTCAGAATAGAGAAAATTAAGTTTCATGGCCTGGAAAAGTAGGTACATATCTGTTTATGTGTTATGATTGTTACGAATGAGTAGATTATTTTCAAAGTTCAAAATTGATATGGGGAACCTACTTGATGACGGGGTTCTTAACATTTCCTGCGAAAAAAATAATATAACGTACCTACTTCTAATAACTGGCATTAAGTTATTTTAAAACAATGATATTACTTGCTTAAATTAAATACGTTATTATATTCAGCATTCAATGCAAATCAAAATTGCTGTTTTCATCAAATAATTTTAATAAATACCTTAGGATCTGGTACCTGTGCGGAGCCGGGGCGGCTTCCGATGTAACGATTATCACATGGGAAACTGAATCACAGATTTCTTTCCATACAAAATAATCATTCAATATATTTATTAAACCGCACTTTCGGTTGATTACATAACAAAATAAACTACAGCTGTAATAGTCCTATCAATTTAGACATTCGACGCTACCTAAATTAACACCAAGCTGAAAATCAGTAAAATTGTTTAAAATATGATTAAAAACAAAAATTGAAAGTTCTCCATGTTTCCACTGTATGAAAAAAAATTTATTTAAGGTCAAAGTCCAAAAAAATTAGATTTTCGCTATTTTCAGCAAAACGGTACGTTTTGTCATAAAAACACTTCAGACAAAAATTGAAGATCACAAAATTATCTACAAAAAATGTAATCATCGTGATATGTACACGTTTCCACGCCAACTATGAGGTAGTGTACCTAGCACGTTTTCTTAACGGGGTTTCACCAATAGGCCTATTTCACGGGTCAGTTGTGATCCTGTTTAATTTGAAACTGTTGCAAAATAATGGATATTGGCAGAGATTGAAAAGACAAAAGCAATTTAAGTTGAAAAAAGTAGTGACATTCAATCGTTCGAGTCGTAACTTTCAAATTCTTTTTCTGGTTCTACTTCTTTATCTTCTTGTTCTTGTTCGTCTTCTTCTTGTTCTTGTTCATCTTCAT
>WOGO01002054.1:0-16614 GCA_015342085.1 Leptinotarsa defecta | reverse complement strand
AGCAAAATATCTATAAACACAAGACGAGATACATTGTACGGAATCATTCAATCCAGAGCGGTCAGGAGTATTGATTCTGCTATTGTTTTGCTCACGAAGAGTATTCAACAAGACCCCCAAGAATTCGGAACAATCCTCTTGTTATCCTAACGAGTATCTAACAATCACTGCGTTGCCTCCGGTATTCTTCTAGTTCATCAGTTTTGAACTTTTTCTACCATTTCTCAACACCATTCACTTCTATTTCATTTGGGTTTACAGTTTACTATCCTTTATTTCATCCCATAACAAAATCGCGTCCCGTCTTGATATTTGTCTCATTTTCATTCTATTTACTCTTGGTCTCTCGTACATTTTCTTATTTATTTCTTCTTCGTTTTGTCATTGTTTGATTAAGTTATAGGGTACAGTCGAATCACTATTGTTTGGGATAGAAACGGTTTGGCTAAATATATAATTTGTAACTTGTATATAGAGGCAGTCTATATTTTTTCATATCTCAATGCAGTTATCTATTCAATTGCTTTTTAAAATACATATTTAACGAAAAGTAAATTGTTCTTACAACCATATACATTCATAATTGGAATCCAAAATATAAATATTTCTGATAATGTATAATTAAATGCGCCAAAATGATTTGACAATTCACTCTATCAATAAATTCTATGTTTTGGTCGCTGCCTTGTCTCATATATCGAAAATCTTGACCGATTTGTGCTCTTGTTGGCAAACCCTCACAGTTGTAGGTGACACACAGGTAGATTGTTTTCAGGAAATTATGCCGCCCATAATGCTCAGAACACCAGTCCAATATAATAGAAGTTATTTTTTGAAACAGAGGTATATAATGGTACCTTGAAACATCATGACATACTTGCATAATATAACCATACGTCACATAAGATTCGATCTTTCTATACAAAGAGAATGAAAAAAATCTTCTGGTTGTGGTAAAAATAAAATTTTAATTTAATGACAATGACACAAGTTGCTTTGTTGGAATTTTCAATATTTACACTACTTTTTGCAATCAAGGGAAAATTTCGGTCGATTTGCAAACATGAATTCATCAAAATAACAATATCTGCAACATGTTACTACTTTATGTAAATATATAAAATTCGAAGGGATGATACTAAAGTAGCTGAAAATAATTTTGAAAGCAAAATTAATAAATGAAGTAGATCACTTGTGAATTATTGCACTCTTCTTCCAAGCGAAGAACTTTTTCTCATCGTATTTCAAATATTCTCAGTTTAAACATAGTTGAATCATCAAAGATAGGGTGTATACAGGATGTTTCAAATTCGATTCTCACCATTGGGATCTTGGAAATTATGAAAGATACGAAGATAGTTAAAACGGGGCAAAGTTTCGTACTTACCTGACTAACAATATGCCGTTGAAAAAGTTCTGAAATTCCGAGTATATCCGGGGATATTCAGAAAAAACAGAAATTTCGAAAAATGGTTTTTATTTTTTTCTGTCTTCTGTTTTCTGTCTTCTGTTTTTTCTGTGTTCCACTTCCAGCCACTTTTTGCCTGATACATAATGGTGTTTTTAGATTTGCTGTCTGACGTTTCGTCTTCCGACCACCATCATCAACTTTATTTTTTCTAATGGACACTACATTGGATTCTTTCTGTTTTAAATAGAACCAGATTTTACTTCATCAATGATGTATCATAGATTATCATTTTTTTTTTGAAAAATTGGAGATATTCCTTAGCCTTAGGAAGTAAATTACAATAAATTACAATTATTAGTACTAAGAACTTATTAATGGCTCTCATTTGATATTCCACATTATCGAAGGTAATGGTTTACCCAGATATAAAGTCCTCAAATCAATTGAAGGATGACTTATTTATGACCTTCTTCAGTAAAAAAACTTATTATATATTATACTAGTACTATGTTGCTGTATCGCAGCTGTTCTAATGTTTTGACAGAATCAGAATCGACGAACTTAGGCGCGTGCGCAGCGTTATAGAATAGTGCTTTAAAAAAAATTGTTCTACAGTGCCATCTAGTGGCGAGTTACAGAAAAATTGATAGCCTAAAAACCTTCTCTATGAAAAATTACTTATACATGTCAAGTTTCATCACGATCGGTTTACCGATGTAGAAGTTTATCACTTACCAACCAACCAACAAACATCCATCCATGCTGAATTATTGAATAATTTTTTGTTGAGTCTTAGGTATACGTGAGAAAATTCAATAACTACCTAAATCGAAAGAAAAACCCTTCAATTATTGAAATCAAAAGTAAACACAAAGTTGTTTTTGTGTTACAATCAATGGCTCAGTATCTTATGTTTCCTCCTCGGATAGAAATCACAGCAAGGATTTGCCGAGGCATGATTCTTATGGGCCTCCTGAGATTTCCTTGAGGGTTGGTTTTGACGGCTTCGGATGATTCTTTCCAGCTGATTCGAGACATGTTCGATGGGATTCAGGTCCGGCCCCAAAGTGGTGATATTGTGGGCTTGTAGGTACTGACGCACGATTCCTGCAGCACGGGGACGGGCCCCATGGTGCATCAGAAAAAAGAAATTGTGTCCTCCTGCTTCTGTATCGTATCTGGATATCCAACACCTCATTAACATACCTTTGGGCGGTCAGGGATCTATTGGGGCTGACTACAAAGTCTGTATGAATATTAAGTGTCATTCCACCTCACACCATTATTGATCCACCTCCAAATGGTATCCTTGAAGATGAGCAGCAGAGAATAAAATGTTCATTCCTTTTTCTGTATACTCTGGTTCGACCATCATTACCAAAAAGAGTAAATTAGACTCATCAGAAAAGATTACTTTGCGAGTACGCCAATGCCTCAGCTGCCAACATCTATATGTCTAAGCGACCTGCATTTTTTTCTCTTTTGTTATATGCTGTAAGATGAGGTACCTGGACTGGTCGTCTAGATCTCATTCCACTTTCCCGAAGTCGATTTCGTACAATCTGGTTGAACATTTTGGTGCCGCTGCTCGACTTAGCTAATTTTGTAGCTCCCTGGCTGTGGAAAATTTGCGACTGTGGGCACTTAGTCGTAAATACCTGTCCACTTGGGCTGAAGTGGACCTCCGCCGCTCTTGATCTGGTTTCCTATGGACAGTCTCTAGTTGATGGTAGCGGTTCCAGAGTCTTGAAATCATTGATTGGCTTACACCCAACCTTTGAACCACCTAACGTTGTGAAACACCACCTTCAATCCCTGTGACAGCCCTAGTGACATTATTGTCAGAAAGAAATCTTCTAACACCTGCCATGTTACGTTAACAGGAGGCACAAAACAGAAAATGAATAAACTGCATTCCACCTCACACCATTATTGATCCACCTCCATATGGGACCTTTGACGATAAGCAACAGAGAGTAAAATGTTTATTCCTTCTTCTGTATAATCTGGCTCGACCATCATTTCCAAAAAGAGTAAGTTAGACTCATCAGAAAAGAGTACTTTGCGCGTACACCAATGTCCAGCTGCCAACGTATGTGTGTCTAAGTGAACTGCATTTTTTTCCCTTTTGTGATGTGCTGTAAGACGAAATACCTGGATTGGTCGTCTAGATCTCATTCCACTTTCCCTAAGTCGATTTCGCACAATCCGGTCGAAAATTTGGGTGCCATTGCTCGCCTTAACTCATTTTGTAGCTCCTAGGCTGTTGAAAAATCTGCAACTGTGGGACATAAATACCTGTCCTCTTGGGCTGAAGTGGACCTCCGCAGCCCTTGATCTGGTTTCCTATGAACAGTCTGTAGTTGTTGGTAGCGGTTCCAAAGTCTTGGCTCACACCCAACCTTTGACCCACCTGACGTTGAGAAATATCCCCTTCAATCCTTGTGACAGCTCTAGTGACATTATTGTCAGAAAGAAATCTTCTAACACCTACCATGATACGTAAACAGAAAATGAGTAAACTGCAACTTGTAAGTTCGATTGACAACTGTTTAGTCCTTGGAATCATGCTCTATTCCAAAAAGATTTCCATTATCCATACTGATCCAAATCCGAGAGTTAAAAACAAACCCTGTCGTTTCTTTTCAAAGTTGTCCACTACGAAAAGTCACATTATTAAATTTATCATAAAACTTATTCTTGTACACATTACAAAGTAGTGATACTCTAATTGTTTTGGGGAGTGTATATAAAAGCTCTAAGTTAATTGTAAGATTTAGTTTTAGTCATATCCAGATGATGCTAAGCGAAACGCGCGTGTGGAAAACGGATTTTTAATAGATCATTCCACGCCACAGATTCCAATTCTACTTATTATGAAGTCCTTTGTAAAAAAACCCTCCAAAACAACCCAGTTTTCCTAACTGATAATCGATTATATTCCCCTTTCCAGAATTCCCAAAATATGTTGGAAAAAAATCCCTAGAAGCCAGAAGACATAATGAGACTTCCTGTGACAGACAGACAGCGGCTTGTCGTGCGTCAGTAGTTTGACGACGACCTATAGACGTCGCGGCGGCGAGCTGGCGTCCGGGCGCGCGTGCCGACAATATCTGCGAACAAGGTTAAACGGCGGGAGAAGCGCGTGTGGATTTTTATGTTTTTCTTTGCTATCATTTTTCTAACTGGAAGCCGCTTTATTGCCGTTACGATGTTATGTGTCGATTTTTTTCTACGTGTGTTCTTTTTGTTATCGGCAAGAGAAAAACGTTCTGTTCTCATCTTGCACTCAGGAAACTTAAAATATACCTTGGAATTCATTACTAAAAAAACTAGAATTAGCTCTTGTTAATTTTATTGATATTGTCAATATCTTGTTCAACTACATTTTCTGGTCAATTCGAAGAAATTCTATACTAAGTGATGACGAGCTGTTTGAATAATGAAAAACTCTATCACAATAGAAAATGAAATTAGTAATGAGAGAAAAGTTAGCTATGAAGTTACACAAGGAACTGTTTTGGGCCCTGTTCTGCCTATCCTCCACACTAATTCCCTTTCAACCTTCCTAATCCCGCAGAAATTATAGACTCTGCTAATGACAAACCTGTTACAGATAGAAACTGTAACAAGATAGGATTCATTTCCACAGCTTGGATTATATCCTCTATGTAAATTCATTCAGACTATCGAATATGACGTATGAGAAGTTTATTGCAATGCAATAAGAACAAAAAATTGAAATAAATTCAAATGTTTGATGAGAGATATAAAACAAAAAAGCATATTCCAATTATTTAAAACACGCTCAAAACCAATTAAATGTACTCGTAGACCAATTCTTTTTTGGACATTGGTTTATCGGAAAAAAACTGTACCCCTGGAATCACTGCAAGCTTGATAGAAAATATAGTTCAGGGTGTGTTATTTTCTGAAATAATTGTTCAATCGAAGCCAATAAATCTAATTTTAGTCAAAAAAGGTTTTCCTTTTCATCAAATTCAACTGAGAACTATCTGTTTTCAAAAATGCAAATAAACACAGAAAAACATACAGACCCTGTGACCCTATGAAAAATAAAGGGGCTGCGGTGTGTCTCCAATATTGCGCCGTCGCCCGGCTCCAGGTGAGGTATGCGTCACAGGACGAGATACAGGAGAGGGGTCTACCTCTATGAATAAGGTTCCCGTGCGGTTTACTCACCTACTAGGCTAAAGTAGTGGTCCCGAGCGCTATCGAATATTTAGCGTCCAACTAAATTTGTTGAATCCGTAATATATGGACTTGAACAAGGTTTCACGATAAAACTACCACTCTACATTGATCCAGTGCACACAATCAGGGTGGGCCGCTATTCACTAATATTTCAACAATATCAGTTGACATGCCAATCGAGCGGGATCACCAGAAATGAATTTAATTTATTTCGAATTTAGACAACTTATTTGAGAGGTCAACATCATTCCATATTTGCACAAAATGCTCATTTCTGTTTCTGTATTTTTTATGTCATTTTTTCCGTATTAATTATTTTTCAAGTTCAGTTATCAAAATGTTATATTCAACGAGGAGTACGCAGTTCTGATATTCATGAAATGTAAACGCATTGACCACATTGATTATTCAGACCAGACGGTGCCGGTGCTTGAAGAGAATGCTCAATGTATTACGGCGACTTCACCATAATATACAATGTTTCTTCAGCATACTTCAGAAATATTGCGAAGAGCACACTTTACGTTGTTCAATATTTTATAAAAAAGTTCATTTTTTTATTCGAAAAATACAACAGAAAATTCTCATCTTCTTCATTCTTCAACTAACTCTCGAACTGAATAAGCTCTCAGTATGAAATTTTGATATGGAGTTTGATTGGTTAAGGAACTGATTTGCCGCACTCGCAAGATATCCGTTGAATGCAATTCTTGGAATATCAGTCCGCGTTTGTTAGTCTGGTTTGAGTAAGGCTGCTACGGATGGGTGTTTCCGAATCTGAAGCAGGTTTTGATGTTGCACTTGGACCTAATTCTTTTTATCCTTTCTGATAATCCTCTGACGTAGGGAAGGGCAAGCACTGGTTTTGACGGCTTCTCTTCCTTGCGAGGCTCCTGCTGTCTTTTAGCCAAAGTCTTTTCTACCATCACTTTTGGAGTAACCATTCCGTTGAAAGTCACTTTTGATGATGCCTAGTTCCTTCTTGAGACCTTTCTTCGTATTACAAAGCCCGAAAGTACGATCCACTAGGATCTTGATGATTCGTCTTCTGGTAGATTGATGGTGGTTGGATTCGTGATTCAGATAATGTCCCGTGTCAGTGGGTTTTCGGTTTACAGATGTTCTCACTTAGTGCCGATCGGTCCTCTTCACTAATACGTCTAAGAATGGCAATTCGTTGTGGGCTTCCTTCTCCATTGTGAAGTGTCTTACGTTGATGATGTGCTTCAGGAAGCTGTCTAGTTCTGCATTCCCATGGCTGGGCTTCTTGTGTGCTTCTTATTCACATCCGCACTGTACGACAGTTACCAGTGGCAAACTCTTGATTATATGTTCCGGTTCACTTGTGAATTTAAAAACGAAAGAACTCAATGTCTTCTGCATACAAATTTTGAATCTTGTGCATCTTGAGAGTTGATGGTGTCATTCAATTTTTGTTATCTGTGTAGAATGTGTCCTTGGATAAGTACTAATAGTATTAATGAGTGTGATAACAATGCATGCTGTTTCCAGAGTAGTGAATCCAATAGCGATGGTGAAATATGCGAAAAAGAGATACTAGTGAATAAGATTCAGATATATTTGAATATCGAAACACAGAGAGTATGTTTAAATGTATATAAGAATATACATCTCAAGTTTGGTATCGAGGGAAACGAACTATTACAAGTAACATCAGATTTGACCTAAATTCCTTTCTCAACTGTACGTAAAATAGTCAAAAGCAAATTTTATGAACGCAAGATGCGATGTGATACAGGATTACCAAAACCTTCAGATGCCCATCTAATAAAATCAATAAAAAAAACAAAATACGACTGTTACAAAAGCAATGAGATTCCTACAACTGAAATCATAAGGAAGAAATTGAATACTGTCGGCCATAACGTGAGCTGCTGTAACAAAACTCTTCAGAATTGGATGAAGAAACTAGGATATATATATTTAAAATAATAAACAAACGTCAAGCAGTTATGTACTGAAGAGAATATTGGAATTGCCTAACAAATACTTAGAACAAATAACTAAATATAGGCAAGAACAACGTCAAATTTTCCATTTGGACGAAACTTGGTATGACACTCACGACACAGTTACGAAAGAGTGGACTGATGGTTCGAGAATGTGTACGCCTAACATGCCTGCAAACGAAGGATCGCGACTAATCATTGCGGCGGAAGTAAAGGATGGGTTCCGAATTTTTTTAAATTATGTGAAAAAAAAATTGAGGACTGCAATGTTGACTATCATAACAACATGGAAGCTAATATTTTAGATGAATGGTTTGAAAACGCATTGATCCCAAATTTGGATGCGAATAGTTCTTAACAACGCTTCCTATCATTCGCGACAGTTCATCAAAGTACCGAATAAAAATTCGAGGAAAGATGGAATACAAAGTTTTTTAAATGGATAACAATTTGTATTTTGAAGATTACTATACCAAAAACCAACTACTTGAAGTTTCACAAACAAACACGTTTGAAAAAGTGTATACCCTTGAGAGTATTGCTGAAAAGTATGGACCCACCATACTGAGATTTCCCCTCTATTTTTGTGTTTTCAATCCCATCGAGTTAATTTAGGGAAAATTAAAACAAAACATCAAGCGTAAAAATAATTTTCGAAAATTTGATAAGAAGGTAATGGAGCTAATTAAAAAAGAATTATCTAATATTACCGAAGGAGATTAAAAAAGTAATTTTAGTTGGAAAAGAATATACGGAGATTGGACACTTACATGTTAGCGGTGAAAATAAATTCATTATTGATATAAATGACGACAGTGATAGTGAAACAGACAATATGAAAGAGGAATCATCAGAAGCTTTCGAAGAAAGTTAGTGAAGTGTTTTTGAAACGATCGATTGTATATATAATAACGAATAACGAAATTAGTTAGCTCCCGAACTATGTTATTAAAGGGGAGCTGTTGGAAGGTAGGTTGCACTATATCGTTTACTTAACTATACCTCCAGAAGAATGAGATTGCAGAAGATAACTACTTAAAATCAATCAAAATTAATCAATATATAGCTATTTTCCAAAAATGTTTCTTTAGAGGCATATATTATTCAAATAAATAATCTATTAGAGTATAACTTACGTGCCTACAATTTCTCTGAGACGTTATTATGTTCATCAAAGACAACTGCAACTTTAAAAAGGGTTAACTGGCTGTTCATCAAACATCAATTGGAGTATGTTCGATACCGTGATTGAAAAATTTAGAGACAAGAATTAATTTAGAGAGAGAAAATTAAATATATGAGAATCTCGGTTGAACGCAATTTTCATTGCAGTTAAATGGATTTTCAATAGTACGTGTAATAACAAATCAAATCATTATATGTGATGCTTTCCAACAACACATGTTTTATAATACACTGACAGAAATAAAGACGAATATTGCATGAAACAGGGGAGAAAAAACAGACAGGATATAGATGCTCTAAGATAATCAAAAAAACTATTTCTGGCTGGTAGGTGCAGCCATGGGTGAACATCTTCCTGATATATGTCACAGGAGACATATTTCCAAAAATCTTTATTTGTCTATTTGGATACATCACTAACAAAAAATCTATTTATATATATATGAAAAAACGCATTCTCCCTCATATGGGAGTAGGGTTAGGGAAGGAAGGGAGATAAGTATAGGGGTGGAAGGGGATTGGCAAGAGGATGACTGTTTTGTTGAGCAAAAATCCCATTTCACACAGAACAGACTTCTGTCAGAGACGAGGCTTCGGCAAGGCACGGACGTGGTGGAAGCGTGGCGTATGCAATGCACACAGAGGGGCGGGACAGTGGCGAGAAAGAACGTCACTAACCTATTGGTGTGTACTACAACATGGCTTTTTCAAGCAGAGACGAAGATGATAAGGATATGTGGGATTTGGTGTATTTTATCAGCAATTTTCTGCCAGACCTTGTCTTGGCACTCATATTACAATATTCAGCACGATTAAAATCAAATACATGCGAGGAACTGGCGTGTCCCTTCTTATACGCCACGAGAGAAGATAAAGAGACATGGCGAGGGCGGCAAGGCGACCGCCCGCACCACGGATGAATACGGATATACACGTGGCGAGAAACTGACGTGCCCCTTCTTATACGCCACGAGAGAAGATAAAGAGACATAGCGAGGGCAGGAAGGCGACCGCCCGCACCACGTCACTTCTATGTACATTGGACCTTTTGTTTACATAGAAGAGATGCGAAAGGGACAAAGGTCCGCCCCAAGTGTCTGCCAGACGTCGGTTCTGTGTGAATTGGGTCTAACAAGATGGCAGACTGCCGCCACACAGTCCCACCATTTGACAGTGGGATGCGCGTTGAGCTCTCCGCTCAACAGATTTTTGCTTTAGCCTCCGTCTATGACGTCTCGCTTCCTGCCGAAGCTCACGCGAGAGCCCCTCTTGCGGTGCGATTTCGATTTCCTGTTCATGAAAAAAAAGGTATGAGTGAATATGCTATCACGCTACAGCGAGAATTATCTTATCCAATTTTTCCATGGACTAAACGTGGTCGTGTTCTCGCCGTTCATAGAAGATATCCAATGAATCATAGATCAGCTCGTGTTTACGGGGCTGATTATGATAACCCCTAATAGCCGTGACGTCCCTCGTCAGCGGACTTTTCGGCAGAAAGAACTTGAAGAATTTCTGAGACAGCCTCCTGATATGTTTAGTGACTGTCTCCAGTTCAGCCAGATTTAACACATCAACCAATGAAATTTATCTGTCACTATTCGTGAAAATACAAGGCACCTTGTTCTACATCCTGTCGAGTCTCTGTAAATGAAATATCTTGAGGCTGCAGAACACAGGACTGGTGTACAACATAGCCGGTCTTTTTTTGTAAATAAGCAATTTGTTAACATTGAACTTGGAGTTCCGTGCAATGAGCGGATATGTGCGTTTTATCGCCGCAGCCGCTCGTTGGGTTGCCAGGATAACTCCCAGATATCGCGCGCTTTTCTGTACATCAACGCTCACGCCTTTGATTCGCAACTTCCCGAAAATCTTTACGTTGGTAAATTTCAGACCTGCTTCCTTCAAAACTTTTTGGACACATTAGATCGATACTGGCCTCTGACGATAAGTTTTTCAAGATCAAAAAACACTTCTGAAGAACCTATAACTGCAGTTTTTGCGTAACTACAATACCGGGAATTCTCAAATTCAAATTCAGTTGTAGCTTTTAATCGGCGATGAGTTGAATCGATAACATTTACCAGATACAGATAAATGTATTTTCTTTTTACCGACCATTTTAACAATTGTATTGATACAGGAAGTGTTTTGCAAGAATAAACACGACATTTTGAAATTTTCCATTTTCAAACTAGCCGCTTTGTTGGCGCAAGTGATTCATTCTACTCATTCAATCAATCGCTGTTCGTTCGATTTCAACTTTCGTTTTTTTCTCTCATTTGTTGTTATTGAACAGTTATGCCAAATTTTGCTTATTTTTCAAGCATATATCATTTGTTTTTTATCGTGTCAATATCAATGTAAAGTGTTCTCCTAAAAATTATAATTCAATTGTAATGGCAATTTTGAAGGTTTCCATTCTGATAATTTTAAATACTGACGGCATCATTAGGCAAATTATTGTTGATATTTCTAGACTTTGGCCATGTAAGATGTTAATGATTCAATAGTCTATTACTTTCGAAACGAACATTTAATATTTGTCATGGTGATATTGTGTACAAAGTTTTATTAGATTCAAAAGATTCCACATATTTTTCTTTCAGTAGCAATTCATAATGTATACAAATTTCACCTATAATTACGTATTCCTACATGAATTAAATAACAAGGACTATCAATAAATATAAAATGTTTTTATGAAGAAAATACTGTCACTAATATTCGACATAAAATCGAGCAATTTGCATAATTCTTGGTGATCTTCCTTTTTGTAAAATTATCCCCTATGAACTATGCGATAGTTAATATTCTCAGTCAAATAATAAGAATTGTAGTTCGAATAAAAAGGTATAGATATCGCTATATTGAAGAACATTAATTTCGAATCTATTCTTACTTTACGAAAACTTTTCGTAACGAATTCAACATACTTAATGAAATTGGCTTGTGTTTTACAATAGAAACTATCATTTTGTGATATTATAACGAAATTTTTGAAAAAACAACAAAAAACTCTGAAATTAGCATGTTCTAAATACTGTACAGCCGACAACGAATGTATAATATTGTAGAATAGATTCGTATAGAACCTTATGTCTAGGCCGTTGAGAATTTAACCAGCAGGGTATAAGCCCTTTACGCCTTTCTCTGAATCCTACATACTCGAAATGGTATTTCATTTGGGCTCTGTAAAGTGTCAAAGTTTGCTATAGTAAAGTTGATTATTTCTAAACAGGTGAGGTTCCACGAATAAAACACATTTTTTTATTGTAATATTTACTAAATTATCAAAGTAGATAAATAATAATTGAATAACAAGTTTATTTGATTTAAAAAAAATGCATTATTTTCATTTTAACATATTACACTTGTAGAATTGGAATTGCAACCTCTGGCCTAAAATAAATCTGAAGAAAACACTTTTCCACACCAGAACAAAACCCCGTTTCGATATGCGTTTTGCTAAACAAATTACCATCATCAGGAGATGATAAAAACAGTGTTTTGTTCTAGTGTGGGAGAAACATTTTCTTTGGAAAATCGATTAGAACATGAAAGCAGTGTGAACTCTGGTCTGAATTTTCAAAAGAAGAGATGGCTTTAATTTTTTTAAAACACCCGCTATCGTATATCTTTTTAAAAGATCACTCTTGGTAATGCCCGTGACATCATATTCTATTTACAAACTTACGGTGAACAAAATATGTTGTAATTTTCAGAGTGAATGAGTTTGGGAAAAGGTTGCTTTCTTAAACAAATTTGTGAAACCAGTTTAAGTGATAATAATTTCCAAATGAATGAAGTGGATATATATTACTCGATTACCATGTATAGTTGACTGTTTTCTTTATTCTGTTTCTCAAAAATTCAAAATAATGAGTGAACATGTCGAAAATACACAAGTGAACTTTTTTGAAGTATGAACATTATTGGGCTAACCACATACTGGCAAATTTTTAATTTCCCTTATCAAATGATCTGCCCATCTAGAAACAAGGTTTATAGATGAACAAATTTATAATTTGATTGACAGTTCGAAAAATACCCAATCACTTTATTAATTTTCGCCAGTATTCGGAGAGAGACAGGTATAAACATTTGTTTCCTTTTTTCCAGAAACAATCTAAGTCTACAGGAAATTCGAACGTGTTGTAATTTTTTAGTTGCCGCAACTAAACAATTGCCTATGTGCGGGCTCTTATAAGAAACAATATATTTTATTCTTGTCATTTGAAATTTGCTTGAATGAAGTTGCCAGTGTGCGGCTGGCCTCAAAACTCATGCATCGCTTTCTTTCATTTGCTTTGTTATAACACTTCTATATAACAAATTTCAAAAAGAAGATTCCCAGTTTTTAAAAGAACACATAAAATTCAAAGCAGTCATCATGATATCCAGTAGGCAGTTTAAATCATCACCTAATGACGCCAACTTGGTCAGCCAAACTAGAGTTGAAAAATTACCAAAATTTTGATTTATGGAAAAAGTTTTTTTCTGGATTGATTCTACGCCAAAAGTTGACTCTGAAATCATCGATTCTGGAAAATTATATAGACTTCAAAGTTTTCTTGGAAGTTAGTCGAAATAAAAAGAAGTAATTCAGACTGAAAACGATTTTCAAGTCTGATAGAAACGACTGACAAAAAATATCTTCTAATGAAGGTATCAGTTGAAGTCGAAATTAATGATATTCATCGTGTGGCTTGTTGGCTGAAAAGATCATTTGATGAATACGTTGAAAGTAGCAGGATTATATTTAGAAAAATTGTTATTACTAAGAGTTCACTATTTATGAAACTTATTATTGAAACAAAATGTGGTTTGGTTCATGATTTTTTTCAATTTGGCTATCAGTTTTTTGCTCAGGTCAGTTTTGGTGTTAACAATTTTTGTGAATGAGAAAATGCACTTGTAGAAAAGCTTTGATGCAAAACTTATCTGATAAGATCAACTGTTAGTATTACTATTAAAAAACTACATTTCATATTGAAAGTACAATTTCAAGTTATCGAACATTTCAATTCAGTGGTATAAAAAGTTGAATTTTCGAAAGATATATGTGATGAAATAGTATATCAACTCAGCAATCTATTTTTAGAATTTATGGAAGGTCTCAAGTCATTCATCTCGTTTGTACAATTCTGAATAATCCCAAATTTTGAATTGATATTTGATCACGTTCTCTTACTTTTGCTATTTGTCTGATTTTTTTGGCTGACTTTCACACCGTTTTGTTTTGAGTTGTTCGCTTGAGTATTGTCCGTTTTCTTGTAACTCTTCATGTAAAAGTCGTAGAACATTTTGTAGATGATAACCACATTCGGGAGATATATTAGGAGGAACTGTTTTGGTACCTTGCAACCAGACGGCAAAGCGGTCAATGCGTGAAATATTAGCAGAGTGAATTGAAGCTGAAAGAAAAAGAAAATTGCATTAATTGCAGAGTGATTAACACATACGTGTTTAAAAGTTTTTTATTGAGGTTTCTCACCATTTGGGCTATTGTTAATCTAGGTTTCCACGGTGCTAATTTCTTCTGCCATTCTGGCCCCAAGGACGACAGGTAGTAGTAGGTGTACATGAGAACGTGGATAAATGAGTTTACCATCACAGGAAATGAGGCCATTCCACCTGAAATAATTCAAGATTGATCTATTCATCATCGGATCGTTAACATTTTTTGTTAAATTATTATAAAATATTACCATTTCAAAGGACAAAAATTAGTCATCCAATTGTGGAATGGCTTGTTTTTTGATCTATTCCTGATTCATCTTGGAATTACCTATCGATGTACATTGTTCAACAGATCATTTTCATTATATACATGATATTATTAAAATAATTGATGATTAAACTCAACACATGTGACAAGTATCAATGGTAATTTCGACATTTCATTTTAGTTATCAGTTTCAAAAATCTGACATAAAATATATTTACATATATATCAACAAGTATATTACTTATCGGTTGTTTCTTTAGATCAATTTTTTAACGAGTACGTTATACTTTTTGAAAATTTGTTGTTTCATGGATCTTCTGAATAATTTTAAATATTTTGATTTTTAATCTCTATATTTCGGGTACTTGTGATACACTTGCAAACTTCCTCTTGAAGATGATCACTTGGTGATCGAAACACATGCCGAGGTGTTGAAATAACGGTTTACTGTTGGAAAAAAACTCCAGTAATATTTATATTTCGGGTGTTTTTTTCTTATTCATTCAGAACGAAGCTACGTTAAAATACATTCAACTGAGACAGTGACATATAAAAATAATAACTCCTAACTCTCAGTAATATAGTATAATTGTTTTGTAACAAATCGTTTATGTTTATTGAATATTATTTTAATAATTGTATTTTGAGTGACAATAATGATGTTACCCAATATATCAGCAAACATTTTGTTCTCTCAGATTACTTGTATTTGTCTATGCTTTTTCACAACAGATGTTCAACCCATCTCGGATGTTGATTTTATAATTATTCTATTTTTAAATTTGGATACTTTTTCTATAGTTGGACATCCACCTTGTCACAATTTGATATTTGAATGCTCATTTTCTATATTCTGGGTAATGATTTGAGAATAAAGAGTAAAACTTTCAAACTCTACTTTCCACGTGTTCAAACTGTTTGTCATTTAACTAGATGTGTAAAATATTCAAGTCATATGTAAACATCTTCCCGTATTTTGTCTGTATACACCATTGCTATATTATCAGCATACAATGTAGAGATGATCTGCAAGATTAGTCATATCAGCATTTTTTTATATATCAAAAATAATATACGACCCACTCTGGGGTCTGAAACACATTTTTACAGAACATCAAAATTAGATTTAAGAATATCATACTACCCTACCGTACAAGTTTATTCAGATGTTTTTTATGAAACTTCATTTTGGCCAAGTCCAAAAAGACTGCAAAACCTTTCTCGGGGTTTTCCAAGGCACCTATTGTATCTTTAGAAAAATCAAAAACTACCAATTCTGTGCTACTGTTGAAGTTAATGATTGTTATAAAGCCAAATTGTGTGTCATTTATAACTTTTTTTTTTCTGAAAATTCAACTACTCCATTTTTTGAAGTGTGCTCAAATATCTTGGCTAAATTGATTATTACGGATGCGATTACTATATTATTGATAAAGTAATGTCGTACTTATTCTTTCAAAATATGATAAATAGGGGTTATATTCAGTATGCCAGTTTCAATATAGAAATGAGTCTCGAAATATGATGTCATTATTCTATATTCTGGACAAAATATTTCGAATGTTGAAATATTTGCCGTTTTTTTTTTTTAATTTTTCCGCACTAACATTCCATATTCATTTTATTGTCATATATAATTCACATTACCTCCTACGAATTTGCATCCAATGTAAGTTAAGAGGTATGTCGACGCGTGGTGATAGATGTGCAGTGGTGACACTTGCTTGAATTTTTTTCTTAGAATAAAAAATACCGTTTCAATCAATTCGACCATTTTCAGTAAATAAATCCAGTAAAAAGCTCCTAACAGTTTCACTGGATTTGGATTATTTGAATAGTCAACTGGTACGCAACCGAACTTGATTTCTCCTTGCGCCCATCCTGCGGTATAAATCTGAAAATATAAAAAATTCAATGAGATCAAAAAAACATACCGGAGTACTCTAAACTAGTGGTTCCCAAACTATGGGTCGCGACCTAGTAGTGGGTCGCGGGAGCAATTCAACGATTATGGACATACAGGATTGCTTACTTTTGCGATTTTGTTAGACACGTCACGTGGTCTCGTGACGTAACAGTGGTGACTCTGGATTGATTCG
>WOGO01002053.1:0-16621 GCA_015342085.1 Leptinotarsa defecta | reverse complement strand
TCCCACTTAAACACTATTACACTCCGGACACTTAAGCTTATAAACTCCAGATTTTTCCAACTTGTCGACCTTATCTTTGGCATTGAAAAGGTAACGAGATAACCTGGTATGTAGTCTGAATGCTACTTCCACATTGTTTTTTCTGAAGAAACCTGCGATTATTTCTGTTCTTTTTCCAAAATATGTTAGCGTTATCCATTTCTTGATTTCTGGTTGTTTGACCTGAGGATATATTAATCTGTAAGTGAATTTCCGGCTTTATTTCCTGACTAACTTCTGGGTAGTATCTGCGGTGAAACCATTATTATGACCTATCTGTGTAATTATATCAATTTCCCTAGCCTAGATTGTTAGCATAGTTACTATCCAGAAGTTAGTCAGGAAACATAGCCGGAAATTCACTTACAGATTAATATACCCACAGGTCAAACAACCAGAAATCAAGAAATGGGTAACTCTAACATATTTTGGAAAAAGAACAGACATAATTGCGGGTTTCTTGAGAAAAAACAGTGTGGAAGTGGCATTCAGCCCACATGCCAGGTTATCTTCAGTTCAATTCTCGAAAAACTGTATTAGTACGGTTTCATCACAGGCAAAAGTCTGTTCAAATCTAGAAATACAAATTAATGAGAATGAAAACACACTTTCTTCATCCGATGAATGTTAATTTTTGGGACTCACGCTATATAATTGTCTGAACTGGAAGAGTCAGTGTAATAAACTGATATCAAAACAGAGTTCTGTTTCGTATCTGATACGAAATTTTAAGCCAATATTAACCACTGAAGAGTTAGTAAATTATCACTAGGCACATATAGAATCTAGAATCAGATCTGGCATTTGTCTTTGGGGAAGCTCTCCATTGGCTCCAAATGAATTTATTGCCCAAAAAAGAAATTATACGGATTTCAGCAGGCGTTAATCAGAGAACCTCCTGCAGAGACTTATACAAACGTTTGAAAATTCTAACTTTCATAGTCCAGTCATTATAGTAAGTTCACCTCGGAATTCGGGATACCCAGCTGTAAGTCTGTAAATATTTGTATATTGACACCCTGAAAGGATGGTTTTGAAAACCTGAATTCTATCGGTAGTTTTCAATGAGTCGGGCAGTTTGTTATAAAGTTTTAGCCCCAAGTAAGAAGGTGAGATAGCGATTATATTATATTTGACGGGATTTATGTAAAAATCATTGCACTTTCTTGTATATACATTATGGTAAGATGAAATGCGATCATATTTCGACCTATTGGTGTGAATTAATACAGACAAAAATGAAAATATCCGGGAAAGTTAGAATTTTCAAATGTTTGTATAAATCTCTGCAGAAAGTTCTCTGATTAACGCCTGCTAAAATCCGTTTGATTTTTTTTGGGCAAAAAATACATGCCATATCTGATTCTAGATTCTATATGTGCATAGTAATAATTTACTAATTGTTCAGTGGTTAATATTGGCTTAAGATTTCGTATCAGATACGAAACAGAACCTAGTTTCGATATCAGTTTATTGCAATGACTGTTCCAGTTCAGATAAGTATCTAGCGAGAGTCCCAAAAATTCACATTCTTCGGATGAAGAAAGTGTGTTTTCTTTTCATTAATTTTAATTTCTAGATTTGAACAGATGTTTTGCCTGTGGTGAAACCGTACTAATAAAGTTTTTCGAGAATTGAAATGAAGTAAGTTGGCGGCACACCATGGAACCAAATGATCTGACACCGTGTTACAATTTTCTTTCAAAATTGTGTCGCCTTTGTCCAAAATTAGAAGTGATGTGTCATCTGCATACATAACGCACGTATTCTCAGCAACCGCGGTCCCAACATCATTACTATATAATATAAATAATAGCGGTCCCAACACTGATCCTTGAGGTACTCCAATGGTCAAAACTTGTGTATTTGAAATACATTCATGATGACTTTTTTCAGATCTATGATTCACCGAAACAAACTGACTCCTGTTTCTGGTGAAAGACCCTATCCAGCCAAGGGCATTTTCTCTTATTCCATATGAATATAGTTTATTCGATAATATCGTGTGGTCAACGCTGTCAAATGCCCTACTGAGATCACAAAATATTTCAGCAGGGCATTCACCAGCCCTTGATGTACTCCAATATTTTTTAGTAAAAAGCTGTCACAGCAGTAATAGTGGACAAATTGCATAGAAAACCATGTTGAATCGGGGAGATAATGTTATGTCTCTCAGTGAAATGTAGTAAACGATGTAGGTATGCATATTCAAATATTTTTGTTTGACCTGACATTATTATACCTGATTCGGAGATATTTATCTTTTTGGAGAAAACCGATGCCTGGATTTTTGTGGCATTGTATTGAACCTGGTTTCTTTCATTCAAATTTGAAATCACCGTATTTTTGTTTTGGTACTGGGAAAGTGTTTTAAATAGATCAATTATACGCCTTAGAGGTTCCATTACGAACTACCTGATCAGGTATGCTGGTTTCGTTAATCTAACGTCATAACTATGATTTTATGCAAATATATTGTGCTACAAAAGTATTTTGAATGAGTTCAACAAAGCACTGATTGTGTATCGGAACACGATTGTGTCTAAACTCGCCTGCTAGTTATTTTTGTTTCTTGTGATGCTTTGAATCTACTATAATCCGGTCTATCTAGACATTGGAAGGTACATACATTTACAAGAAGCTGCAAACGCGTGTAATTGTTCAAAACATAGTTAAAAATGAGATGTTGAAATTCCGAATGATCGCGATGCCTAGAAAAAAATTTATTCGAGGTCAAAAGTCAAAAATCTCGAAAGAAATTGGTTTTTCGCGATTTTCAGGAAAACGATAAGTTTTATCATGAAATAACAGATAAAAATTGTAGACCATAAAATTCTCTACCAAAAATGTATCAATCCTTTTATTTCTTAGAACCACCGTTTCCGAGATATGACGAGTCAAACAGTTGTATAAGTTGTACTTGTCATTTTATGCATACTTTTCCACACCACCTATAAGGTAGTGTACTTAGCGCATTTATTTCAACGAGGTTTCCCCAGTAGGCCTATTCCACATGTCTCTTTTGATTCTGTCAGATTGAAAACTTGCATAATAAAATATATTAAGAAGGGTTGGAAATTATAAAAGCGATTAAAATTCAAAAAATATAAAAATTTATTCATCTGAGTCATAACCTCCAAATACTTCTTCTTGTCGTTCTTCTTCTTGGTCTTCTTCTTCTTGATCTTCTTCTTGATGTTCATCCTGAGTGTAGGTAAACTGTGTCAAAAATGATTATCGCATGTTTCCTCGTTGGTATCAAATGAATCCTCCACTATTGGTGATTTAGTATTAGAACATGACTGGCCTTGACAATGTATTCATGCCAGGGAACACAACAGTCCAACTTATTTACAACCACATTTAGCACTGCATCCCTTTTTACAGTTGCAAAAAATTGTGTTCAGCAGTTTTTCCGGCGCAGGTGGGAGTAAAGTCTGAATAGGTTCTAATGCATTGTCGACCAACTTCCAACCCCAGTCTATTGGGTCTAGCTGATAACCAAGCCACACTTGAACTTGGTAACATAGATGTGGAATAGGCCTACTGGGGAAACCATTTAAAAAAAACGCGCTAAGTACACTACCTCATAGGTGGGGTGGAAACGTGTGCATATAATGACGATTAAAACTTTTACAATTTTTTGACTCGTCGTATCTCAGAAACGGTGGCACTAAAAAAAAAGTATTGATACATTTTTTTGTAGAGAATTTCATGATAAAACTTTTTCTGAAAATCGCGGAAAATCAATTTTTTTTTGAGATTTTTGACCTTTGACCTCGAATAAAATTTTTCCAGGCATCGCAATCATTCGGTTTTTTAAAATCCTATTTTTAACTTTGTTTTGAACAATTACACGCGTTTGCAGCTTTTTTAAAATTTATGTACCTTCCAATGTCTAGATTGACCGGATTATATGCGCCGCTTGGGAGAAGCAATACGAACGATACCGTAATCATGCCTCAGTCACCATATTCGCCAGATTCGCCCCCCTCCAACTTTTTTCGGTTTCTAAGATTGAAGGAAACCAGAGAAGAAAGGCGTTTAGCATACATTTTGGATATAACAATTGAATCCCTGAGAGAGTTCAAAGACATACCAAAAAGTCCATATCCTGCTTCGAGGATTAGAAAAACGCTGGCATAAGTATATCTTATGTGGGGGGAACTACTCTGAAGGGAATAAAAGAGAAATTGATGAATATAAATTTATTTTTTGAGGAAAATGAAAATTTACAACAGACAGCGTACATCTCTCGATACAATTTCCAGCAGACATTTGGGTTGCTTCTGCTCAGGTAAATATGTTGAATGTCCCTTCAATAAACGATGCTGAATGTGCCAGCATAGGTGGTCAAATTTAGATAGAGAAAGTTTTGGATAGTGAGCAAAACCTTGACATTTGATCGAACTTGGCGTGCTTTTTTGTCTTGGCTCTCTTGGGCTCTTTCATTGGAACGATTGAACTTTGGTTTCGATATCATAACTATATACATATAACCATGACTAGACACCAGTTATGACCCTTTAAAAGTTTAAACAAATCTGGATTGCCGTTGACGTCATTCAACAGTTTCTGAACGATGCCTATGCGACGGTTTTCTTGGTCAAAATTCAGCAATTTTGGAACGAATTTCGCTGCCACACGCTTCATGCCCAAAATTTCTGAAAAAACTGCATGACATGAGTCTATCGATATTCCGACATCCTCAGCAACTCCTCTAATAGTGTTTCGATGATTCTCCATAACAATCTTTAGTTTCTCAACATTTTCATCGGTTTTCGATGCGTTGGGGCGTCCAGGGCGAGCGTCGTCATTCACATCTTCTCGACCTTCGGTAAATAGCTTGTAAGTACCACTTGTAAACATTTTTTGTATCAAAGTTCAATCAACGTATGCCACTGTCAACATTTCAATTGTTTTTGAGCACCCAATCCCGTTTTTTACACAAAATTCAATGTAAATTATTTGATCCATTCTTTTCGATAGCAGAAAATTGCCGAACACACAAAACATTTCTATCTTTTATGCCTCTCAACAACAAACTAACTATGCTGAACAGAAGAAACTGTTAACATACGTTCGCAACGAGTGTACCAACATAAAAAAATCACGAGTCGAATGTACGTAGCCCGCGAAATTTGAATATTCACCTCATTTTTTGAACAATCTATATATATCCATATTTAAAATTTCAAAGTTGAGAGTGCCTCTAGTAAGATGACACCCTGTATGAAAATTCTATATCCATATTCTGTACAATAGTGTCTTTGTGAGTGAATATGCCACCGAGCAGGCTTGTCCTTCAGGGACAGTTGAGTCCAGCAAAGCATTTGTGGTTTAGTCTCGTACCACTGACGAGACCTATGGCTAGTTGAAACAACGCTGTCTCCGTTAGGGAAAATGTCGTCGACCTCACTTACTCAGGCTTGTCCTCTGGGGACAGTTGAATCCATCAACGCATTTGTAGTTCAGCCTAGCATCACCGATGAGATCTATGGCGGGTCGAAACAGCGCTGTCTTGAATAATTATTGCGCTGTGTTTGGGCTCTGATTTTCAAATAGCTGCCCCGCAGTAAATGCTGCCGTGAAAGACTGAGGACGAATTTCGTCGACGGTCGATGGCGAAGTTTTTCTTTACAACTGACCGCTTTGGGGAGCCTCGTTTATCTTTGATATCCAAGGATATAGTTATCTGTCGATCCCATAGGTGGCGTCTTCATTAGGAGACCTTACCTAAATCTAAGAAACAGATGATGTTGCCCTATTTAGTGCAGAAGCTAAATATATGCCTCTTTCACAATGCATAATAGAATGTCTAATTGTTAAACTTATTCACCAAACTCAAACACTTGTTCATGCAGCTGCAGTTTCGTAAGAATGTATCATCTTTCCCACCAACCGATTTCCTGGAATCTTTGAAGTCCACTAGATACTCGTTAAGATAACAAGAGGATTGTTCCGAATTCTTGGGTTCTTATTGAATACTCTTCGTGAGCAAAAAAATAGAAAAATCAATACTCCTGACCGCTCTGGATTGAATGATTCCGTATAGTCTATCTCGTCTTTGTTTGTAAATATTTTGCTGGAAAAATCCACACCTGTTTACTTTGTAGTAAATGTTCAAGAGGTAGCAAAAACGTATATGAATTTCAGGAACTTCAAGTAGCGTTTCCTAATATGACTAATAACCAGTCCGTGCAAAGTTTATTGTTAAATCATCTGAAAATGGAACTTTCAACAGGTGATGATCGACTGTATTGCCAAACATGCACCAAACTAACTAACTGACAGTTATAAGAAAACAAGTATAGCTGAGGCACCAGTCAATCTAATAATTACACTGATGATCTTCAATCATGACTTAACCTCTGACGGAAGCACCAAACTCTTACGAAGGTTCAAAATAGATGAACACTTCAATCTAGCAGACCACTCTTATAATCTTCATGCAGTCATTGTTCACTGTGGTTATGGCGTTGAATATGGTTATTATTACGTCTTGGTCAAAGACGAAACGGACTGGTTTAAGTTTGACGATAGTTGTATCACGAAGTGTTCTGGTATTGAATTTATTGAAGCCTCTGGAGACACCCTAAATTTTGTTTATGAAAGAGAGGACATTGGCAGATCAAGATCTTCAGATGATATGGTGCTGCAGGTTTTTCCGGGTGTTCCTGTAGCTGAAAAAGCAAATGCGCCCCTGGAATCAGTGAAGTCGCCTCGATTTATGATTTGTATTGAAAATAAATTTAAAACAATAGAGCTAGAACTTTAAAGACAGAAATTAAAAGACATAGATGCTCGTCATTTTTGATAAAGTTAAAATTATGCAATATGCATCATATCTGCATATTGATATTCCCACACAGCATCAATATGCAGACATAATGACTGAACCTGTATCTTGTGTGAACTTTGAAAATTTTAGGGAATGTATTGATCAATATGATTCTGTTAGATTTGAGTACGGTCCTGTTAATGTTCCAAAAAATAATAAACCAATGAGCGTTAACTTCATTATCTCCCTTTGGTGAAATTAGTTGCTAGGTGTGAAGTTGTAGTCAACTAGTTGGTGCACTGCCATTATTTTGATTTTATTAAGCATGTAATTTTACTGAAAATTGAGTTTTTGTTCGTGTTTATTATCCCTAAACTGAACATATCTTGAAATCTTTATTGATCATGTTGTGTAGGTTTCACAGCCAGTTTGCATATCGCAGCAAAGTAGATCACGTCGACTATTGACAAATTACCTTTGATGATGTCTTCCGAAGTTGCAGATGAAACTGCGGAACCAAAATAAAATCAAGAACCGAATTTAATGACTTGGCAATTCAACATTAATTATATTGGAGCAGACATTAACTTCCCAAAACATTTTGGCCTGTGACAAATATTTAAGGGTTGTCGTCAAATACGTATTCAAGTACTTTGCGTTACTCGAAATGTCAATTCAAAAATAGTTTCGGCGCTATGTTCATATACATTTACATCATTCGATAATTGCCAAGCCTGATTGTAGTTCACGGTCAATTTATTATAAATAAACCATTACACTTTCTCATCGTGTAACTGAAGCTATCTATCTACTGAATTAAATAAAACAATACGTGGTTGGAATAACAAGAAAGGGCAAAACATTTTTGGGATTCGATGATATCAATACCAAATTTTCTATATTTAATTCAATTACAATGCAATACAATTCAATAATATTAAAGCACAACTATCCTTCTATATCAATGGACGGAATGTCCTCATAAAAAGTAACACATTTAGATTAAATGTGTTACTTTTTTAAAAAAACAGTTTCAAGAAAAATACATAAATTGAAAAATTAATTTTTGAAATCTCAACATAGATTTGTCATTTTTCAAGAAATATTTTTCGAATAGTTTGACATAATATGGCGGTTTTCACTCACTTATGAGAGTAAATGATATTCTCGAGTTCATAATTTTGGCAAAGATTCTTTTTTTCTTAAAATGCAAATCTTTCGCATTACTTTATATTATTTGTGTCAACCACACATTATTATTGCAGAAAATCTCTCACTATGGTAAAAGAGACATGGCCCTGAAGTGGATGGAATCATACTTTACAGAACGAAACCAACTGGTTAAAACTTACCATGCATCCGGATTACTTAACGTAAGTTGGGGAGTACCACTAGGATCAGTTTTAGGTCCATATCTATTTTTCCTATATATAAGCTTTATAATAATATAAGAGCTTTTCCTCTCAAATATATCTGGTTCCTTCACTTTATTTACCGGCGACACTACCATCCTATGGTACTCTGAAAATGTGAATTTTCTTCAATAAAATGTTACAAGGGACCTACAAAAAATCAAGTCGTGGTGCGATGCAAATTTTCTATGTTCAAATTCCAATAAAACAAAATTTCTCACATTTGAATGTCTTCTTCTTGATATAAAATTAGGTGCTGACTCTATATCATTTGACAGCAATATAAAATTCTTGGAACTTAACATAGATACCAATTTGAAATTCACAAATCATATTAATGTCAAACAAAAAATTATCATCCGGCTGTTTTGCCGGATGTACAGGTGTACAGTTGAATAATTAGGTTATGCTGATGCAAAAACGTCTATTTTGCTCTCGCTGAGTCAAAGTTGAGGTACGCAATCCATTCATAAGGATAAATCTTTCAGAAAAAAGTTACATGAAGCCTATTGCAATCTGACAGAATATTTTAATGACGAAACGATATGAAATTGACAATGCTTATATATAATAATATATGTGTACTTTTACCTAGATGTTATTATTTATATGTATTATTTTTATGTAATTGTGTTGATGTATATTTATCTGGATGTTTATTTGTTTGTCAAAAAGGTTCTGTATCTTGGATAACACATACTCTTTCTTTCTGTCTCTCTTTCTCTGTCTCTCTATCCCATATCTTTCGTGTATTAGCCTTTTCTCTGTTTTAAAGTATAATGAAATCCCTTTAAAAGAAACCCAAGAACTTTAGGTTCGTAGAACATGTCTGCTTGTTCTTCTATCCCTTCGTCAAAAGTTTTTTCAACTAGAAAATTTTCAAATTGTCTAAAAACTAAGCTAGTTCATCATCACTCTATGTGATTTTAGGAAAGATTGTTATCGGGTCTCTCATAATATTCCTTTGGAAATATGGCATCATTCATAGTAGAAAGATCTTCTACTGAGTTTTTCAAGCTCTATTCAAGTGGAATGTGTGTACTTCAAGGCTCAGTTTCCTGGCCCCCACTATTTATTATTCATGTCAGTAATATAGTTTACTGATTTCAGCAAAATATACAATGTGGAAGACCGACGCACAAAACTGATTCAAAATCTATGCAAAATGACGAAAGTGAAGAGTGCGCACGCGCACCTATTAGGTGGGCCTTGCATTACGTAGGCTAACACACAGATGGCGCTACTGCTATTGAATCCATATGATGTTTGGTTAACACTAAACTTCAAAAGACACGTGTACAAATTTCATATCTGTTGGACTTATTGTTTGTGGGATGGAACCTTTTGAGTGAAGCAACTTTTGTTAGTTTGATGAAAATGGACAAAATGTTATCTCGAGTGTGTTTGGCGAAAAGCCAAGGCTTGACTTGATAAATATTATTCGGCTTTGGCACCAGGAATGGCAACCGTTAAGAAGTTATTTACTGAGTTTAAACGAGGTGAAATGAGCGCTGAGAACGATGCACGCAATGAACGGCCCAAAGAAGCTGTTACCGAGAAAAACATCAAGAAGTTCACGAAGTAGTTTTTGATGACTGCAAAGTGCCGTTGATCGAGATAGAAGTTCTAATAAGAACGTCTTGAATATATCGTACATGAATATTTGAGTATATGAAAGCTCTGTTTGAAGTTGGTGCCGCTCGAGCTCACAATCCACCAAAAGCAACGAGTTGATGATTCTGAGAATTGTTTGATGCTGTTCCACCATAAAAAAACCCGAATTTATGCGTCGATATGTGAAAATGGATGAAACAAGGGTCCATCATTTCACACCAGTATCAAAACGATCGTCATCTGATCAGCGACATCTATCAGCAGCGACTATTACAAAGCGTTATTGGAGCGTTTGAAGGGCGAAATCACGGAAAAAAGGCCCCATTTGAATAAAAAAATGTGCTGTTTCATCAAGACAATGCTTCGTGTCACAAATCAATAAAAACGGTGGCAAATTTGCATGCACTGGGCTTCGAATTGCTTCCGCATCCACCGTATTATCCAGGTCTGGCCCCCAGCGAAATTTTTCTATTCTCAGACCTCAAGAGGTTGTAGATAAATCGTATTATAAAAACGGTATCGCTTTAATCTTTGTATTGCTCTCCGAGGCAACTATATTGAATAATGAAATAAAATTTCCCCCAAAAAAAAAAAAAATTATGTTAGCCCATGAAATTTTCTGCCTAAAATTTTTGGCGTAATGCAATTTTTCAATGATTAATAAATTACTGACATTTCCATCAGTGCGCTATTCATAATGTATACCTCAGTTGTAGACTTTAGGCACAGCCAACAAATGCTTTGACACAGTAGAAATTAAATTCAGGAGAATGTGACAAATATCCAAGAAAGCATGTGTACAAATTTTTACAAAGAAGAAAATTGTTGAAATGAGTGAATTTTCTGGATAAATGGACAAGTCAAATAAGTCCTTAGCAAATTAGATAGAAATATAAATTTCAATAGATTCAAAAACAATAAATTAGTTTTGTTTCATTTCATAGACGAGTTTTCAGGTAAATGTACGTCCGAATTTTCAATTTTGGTATTTTATATTGTGGTAATTAATCAATAAAAGTTGTGAACAGGCTTTGCTAAAAATGCTTATAAAATGTAGTCGAAAAAGGTATAAGATAAGATAAGATAATTTATTGACCTTTTAGATGTATACAAATAAGATAGGTCACATATACAAACGTACATTATTACCCAAGAATGAATATTATACTGTTTCTTTGGATAAGACACCTATATACTCGTCAGTAGAGTAAACACAATTTGTAATCTATATAAATATTTCAGATACTTTTTGAACAAGTATTGATTCAACTTTTTGACATGGGGAGGTAAAATATTGTATAAGTTGACATCGATAGAGTTTCTGCTTGACTTTTTCAGTCTGAATCTACCGGCCTTCAACAAATCACATTATCTAGTCTCATGATCGTGTAAATCACAATTTCTGTATAATGTTGATTCATTTTTATGAATATTTCTCAAAAGATGATACAGATTAATAGAAGGTACTGTCATTAGTTTCATCGAAAGGAAATGAGATCTACAGGAGTCCAAGAAAGCAGCCCCAGATAATATCCTTATGGCCTTTTTTGTAACATAAATATCCTATTTGCGTTAGTACTATTTCCCCAGATAATTGTTCCATATGAGATGTGAGAATGGAAAAGAGCGTAGTAAGATGATAATAGCGCCTGTTGAGAGATTACATCTTTCAATTTCCGAAGAAGAAATGTGTATTTCGACAGTTTAATGCAAGTTGTTCAATGTACTCTACCAGTTCAAAGTATATCATCTAGATGTATGCCTAAGAGTTTAACACTATGTCCTTCAACCTAAGAGATGTTTGATGTAAAAACGATAAGTGTAGTTTTATTTCCGTTTAACATTAGATTATTTCTTTTGAACCACATGTCAGCATTCTTTTGAATTTGATTTATATCGCCCACCAAATTCCCCTTGATTTTTTCGGATGTCGTAAGAGTAGTATCATCATGTCACCTCAATTATGAGGTGACATGAAGGTGAAGCTAAATAAAACCTTTTCAGAAAAGACAATTCTTATATTTTCTAGTCCAAGTTGCGTGAAAACAAGATGTAAACTCAGTTGTGTACACTTCGATTTCAGCCCTGTATAAGTCTTCAATAGTGACATGTATATTTGTTATTTTTATTTATATTTCACAATAATTCTGTGAATGAAGTGAACAATGTAAAAAACTCAAATTTCAACTTGTAAACTGTGCTATTACCTAAGTCAAATAACTGATTGGAGTAAAAGTAATTCACTGAAATGAAGTAATCTTTTCCTCATCATTAAAGCAGTAAATTCCAATAGAAGTGTTGAAATTATATATACCGTAAACATATTTAGCGCTTTCTAAATTCTATTAAAATTTCAACTCGATTGTTTTCGTAACTAATGATCTGCGGAAAATGGCACTTTTATAGAAAACTTCGTAGCTTGTAGTTGGCATGTACTTGTATGAAGTTGACGTTTCAATTCGCCAAGGAAATGAAACATTCCATGGCAGTTTGCAAAAAAAGATATAAGTTACTGTAACTGTAGCTGTGGGAATATTAATAGCTCTCTTCGAACTTTGACAGAATTCAAATTTAAGTATTTCTCTCTGATCAAGAAAACATAATATTGTAACTCACTCTTTTTGCTTCTCAATTTTTTTTCATTTGAACATAACAATATTTATTGTGTACCATTTATTGTAAAGGGTGTTCCTATCTTCAAATGGACCCCGCAAAATCCTTACGGAATTTTGGTCTCGATGGATTTTTTTGAATTTTTGAATGTAGTCTATGTAATTCTCAACCAATGTTTCCATTGCGTCAACCTCAAAAAATGAACAGTTTTGCAGTTAGAGGTCGTTAAAATTACCCCTTTCTTAGAATAGATTATTCATATTCGAAACCGAGAACGACATTTTCACCTGTTCCATTTTAGATGATATTGTATATGGTTATGCTCTTCCATAAAAAAAATATTCACTCCCCCTCTTTCTCCCACCACCTATTATGAAACGAAAAAAATTATATCTGGATTACCTTGAAATGCATCGTCAGGTGTTTGAATATGATTGAATTAGGGAAATAGCACTCTTTCATGACTTTCTTTCCTCCCCCGAGGAAAACAAAATAAAAAAATCCGCAGATTTTTTTGAACTTTCAATATGATGCAGTTCATGTTATTGTGAATAGAAATTAACAAGGTGATAAACCCCAAAAAGAGATAGTTTTGATACTAGGGGGTGTTATAATCATATCTTTCTCAGAATAGACTATTTACTATAGGCGAGGACGATATTTGTACGTGTTTAATTTTATATAATGTTGAGTCATATTGATTTGTTTTATAAAAATTTCAAAACCTCCCATACCCTTCAACCCGTTTTAAATAATGAAAAACAAAATTGTCGACTACCTGTATATACGTCTTATGAAAGAGTACAATATTACTCATCGTAATCTAAAATTAAACAAATACAAATATCCTTCCCGCCTATAACAAATAGTCTATTCTGAGCAAGATATGACTTTAACGCCCCGTAGCACCAAACCATCTATTTTTGGGGTTTATCACCTAATTAATTTGTATTCACATTCATGAACTGCATCCTATTGAAAATTCAAAAAAAAATCTACGATTTTTTTTGTTTTATTCCCTCGAGAGAGAGGAGAAAGTCATGAAAAAGTGCTATTTCCCAAATTCAAGCACATTTCAAATGCAAGTAGGGATTCAAATAACAGGATTATATTTGAAAATACTTCTGAATACTACTTACTCACATGTCAAATCAATCGCTTCAAAAACACTTCATTAACTTTCTTCGAAAGCTTCTGATAATTCCTTTTCCCTGATTCACTATCACTGTCGTCATTCAAATCAATGATGAATGTATTTGCATCATTAATATGGAAGTGTCCAATCTCCATATAGTATTTTTAACTCAAATTACTTTTTAAATACTTTTCTGCCAGTCTTTTTCGGTAACATTAGATACTTCTTCTTTAATTAGCTCCATGACCTTCATATCAAATTTTGGAAAATTTTTACGCCTGATGCTTCATTTCAATTATCCCCAAATCAACTCGATGGTATCGAAAACACAAAAATAGGGGGGAAGTCTAAGTATGGTGTGTCCATACTTTTCAGCAATACTCCCAAGGGCATACTCTTTTTCAAATGTTTTCGTCTGTAAAACCTCAAGTAGTTGGTTTTTGGTATAGTAATCTTCAAAATACAAATTGTTATCCATTAAAAAACTTTGTATTTCTTCTTTCCTCGAATTTTTATTCGGTACTTTGATGAGCTGTCGCGAATGATAGGGAGCGTTGTCAACAACTATTACACTATTCGCATCCAAATTTGGGATCAATGTGTTTTCACACGAAAATATAAGCTTCCATGTTCTTATTATAGTCAACATTGCAGTCCTCAAGTTTTTTTCCACATAATTTCAAAGAATTCAGAACCCATCCTTCACTTCCTCCACAATGCATACTGATTAGTCGCGATCCTTTGTTTGCAGGCATGTTAGGCGTACATAGTCTCGAACCATCAGTCTACCCTTTGGTAACTGTGTGGTGAGAGTCACAGCAAGTTTCGCCCAAATAGAAAATTTGCCATTGTTCTTGTCTATATTTAGTTGTGAGTATTTGTCACGCAATTCCACCATTCTTCTGCTTCCCATAACTACTTGATGTTTGCTTATTATTTTAAATCTGAATCCTAATTTCTTTATCCAATTCTGAAGAGTTTTGTTACAGCAGCTCACGTTATGGCCGGAAGTATTCAATTTCTTCAGTTGTAGGAATCTCATTGCTTTTGTAACAGTCGTATATTGTTTTTTTCGAAGATTTTATTAGATGAACATCTGAAGGTTTTGGTAATCCTGTATCACATCGCGTCTTGCGTTCATTAAGTTTGTTTTTGACTATTTTACGTACAGTTGAGAAAGGAATTTCGGTCAAATCTGATGTTGCTTGTAACAGTTTGTTTCCCTCGAAACCAAACTTGAGATATAGATTCTTCCATGCATTGAAATATACTCTCTGTGTTTCAATATTCAAATGCATCCGAATCTTATTCACGTGCATCTTTTTCGCATTGTTCACCATCGCTATTGGAATCACTACACTGGAAAAAGTCTGCGTTGTTATAACACTCGTTATTACTATTGGTACGCAAAGACGTAACATTTTAAACAGACAACAAAAATTTCAAGTAATTATAACTGCACCAATATCGAATTTCAACACTCAAATCACAAACAGATCCTGAACTGAACACCACTGCGATAACCATCCCCGCATTCCCCGATTTCTATTCGTCACCGTAACATGACTTCAAATTTAGTTTTATGACTTTTCAGCCAAACATAAAACTCGGTTAGTAAAAATTATCCAATACAAACCGCTAATTCTACAGTCCACGTGGACTAGTTCGCAGCCGGTTTATTTCTATGTATTGGTTTTTTGGCCTTTGAGAGTGCCGTCAACTTTGAATGTGCACAATAATGTTTACTTCGACTATACTAATTAAAGTATCCAAAAAGCATTCTGAATGGTTTTTTGTACATCTTGTAGATTGCAAGGTGAAATGGCGGTCAAATTAAATTGAATAAGAAGTTAAGTCACGAAGAAACTTCACTGTTGAAAAACTCGTAAGTTTCACTTCGCGACAAGTGTGAAAGTTACAATTGGTCCTTCGAGTCGGATCACCTAAATACTTTTGGTGCTTCATATTTTTCATTGTGGTAACCATATTGACAAAAATTTATGGGAAATTGAAATCTTCTTCAACGGATATATGTTTCTTTTCTCCATTTGATTGGTAAAATTCCAATCTTCCTCTCCGAAATATTTTTCAGAATGTCTGATACGGAAACTTTTCTAGGGCTACAAAACGAATCAACGACCACGTCTCTGGCTCTGAAAAGTATGATGTAATATTTTCTGAATATCGTGTGTTAAGCATTCAGGCTTGCCCCTATAATCAAAGAGGTTCATTTTTCGTAAGGGTAATTTTCGGCTCATTACGTAGTTACATCTGGGGTACCACAAGGTTCTAATCTTGGACCTCTTTTATTTTTAATTTTTATTAATGATTTGGCAACCTCTCTGAATATTCCTAGCCTACTATTTGCAGACGACCTGAAATCTGAAATCGACGACATTACTGACTACCATGTACAACATGATTTAGATGTAATCAAATTTTAGTGTAATAATAATCGTCTACAACTGAACGTATCCAAATGCAAAATAATATCATTTACAACAAAAAAGCGATCTTTGATGTACGAGTATTCAATCAAGAATACTACAATCAACCGCGTAGATGAGATAAAAGATCTTGGTATTACATACGACAGTAAATTAACATTTACAACACATATAAGGAATATGACTGCTGGCGCAAATAGGATGCTTGGATTCATTTACAGAAATGGCATAAACTTCAAAAGTATTGCCACCTTAAAATTGCTATATTTTGCGTATGCAAAAAACTATGCGTAAAGAGCCCGCAACCCATGTTTTAAAAATTAAAACGTAAATTGAAGTTTATCAATTGTAAAAAAGTGAAAAAAAGTACCTAGTAAGTCAAAATAATCATAAAAAAATTTTTATACTCCATTATAATTATGTTATCTGTACGAAAAGGAACAACAAAACGGTGTTGTTATGGAGTATGTAAAAGTGATACAGGATACAAATCATTCAAAACCAACACATACTATTTTATAAATTTTCCAAAGCCTTGTCTTGAATATCGCAAAAAAAATTATCAAATCATCAAACAAAT
>WOGO01002052.1:0-16622 GCA_015342085.1 Leptinotarsa defecta | reverse complement strand
GTTTCTCAACTTCTGAGAGTTGTCGTTCGTATGGGGGCGACAGCTGATTAACGAAAAAACAGATTTTAAACAGACAGAAAAGATCTTTTTTAAATCTACTCTAGGAATTATTCTGGGTAGAAATAAACTGAGGAGTTGTTGGAATAATCATGGTTATAGGGTTGCCAAAGGAAGTCTCATCGAAACACCTCATTATATTGAAAACCCATGATGTGCAGATTTGAATCAAAAATGATTCAATGCATTCAAATAAAAATATTAGTGTTAGAAGGAACTTCAATCCTAACTCTTGCTGAATTATTGTTCTGCCCATTTCTGGAAATGATGGGCTCAGTGTATTCTGAATAGATATCTAGTCTGAGCTGTCAAATGAATAGTATAGGAGTGTACTTCGTACGAAGAAGACCATAAGCTAATCAACACAAATGTGTAGTAGTTATAGAAAAAAGTTTACACACCCAACACTGTAGTTCGATGAATTCTTTCATTTAAAAAAAGGTGGTCTGAAAGAAATAATTGATTTTGCATTGTTTCCAATGTGAACACACTTCTGAATTGAAAGTCAACAGTTGATATTTTTTTTGACAGATTGTGAAAAATTATATTCGTGCATGAGCGATTTTTTGTTCCTGATGTCACGAAAACTATATATTATTTGGAAATGAAACAAGTGCGGACTTCCACTGCAAAAAAAGATGTTTGAAATTCATTGAAGAATAAATGAAACGAGAATGAATTGAATGCAGGAGTCTGAAAATAATTGTAGCCAATTATTCGAATGACTTAGTTGAATCGGAAATAACGTTAAATATGAGCAAGCATTGATAGCAGAAATATTGTAAGAAAGCTAGTCTGTGGAGTTAGTCTCCTAATTCCTATTGGTCTTCATGGAATATATGTATATGGTCTTTATAAAATATATTTGTGTGATAATACCTGTTTCAGATTTAAATTATTAACATCTCTCAGTTTGGTGAAATACCTATGATTTCATTAGTCTCATAATAATTGCTACTGGTTTCTATGAAATAACCTTGTCCCAGATATTGATTTTCCGAGGACTGATGCTTTTGATTTCATTGTGGCAATCAATTATTTCGTCTAGTTATTGATGTATGTACTGCTGCGCAGGTATTCTGTTCCATTAGAATTTCTCCATTCCACTAATTATGATTTGATACAGGTATTATTGGCAAAAGAATAAATTAGAAAAAAATTATTATGGCAGTTCTGATTTTTTTTTTGTATTTATTGTTTCTTCTAGGAATTGCTGAATAAACTACTATAAGATTACATATTACATATTATATATTACATATTTCTATGTCATGCCTTGTGTTAAATCAAATTCAACAAGTTTTTTCTCAAAACTATTATAAATGATGAGACTAATTCAAAATTTCAAATATTTTCGATGAATATGTTTTTGAAAAACCTTCGGTCGAAGCTTTCACAATCTATTCATTTGAAAATTCATATTCAAAACGTGCCAGGTACTTAGTGATAGTCATATATTGATTCATATATTATAACACAAACTAAAAACAGTTTTTCCAAAAAATTATTTACAATGCGTACTGATATGATTTGTGACTGATTCAGCACTGAGAATTTCAAACAACCTGGATTATTATATTAAGTTTGCTCCCAGAAATTAAAGTTATCATTAACGAAACATTCATTCCAAATTCAACAAAAAGAATTGATTTACCTAAAATTGTACCCTCGTTCATTCTCTTCTCTGGTGTTTTCAAGAACCCTGGGAATCTCATCACTCTTTGCGTTTTTCGAAATGACCAATAACACGATAATTATTTTGTACCTCATGTTCAGAAATCACGCAATAACTGTAAAATCATCGATTCACATCAGTTTATAACCAGAAAAGCAATTACCCTGTCGAGGTGAACATGAATATTTTTATTTAATTTTTTGATACTACCAATAATAACACCGCCAGGAAATAAGAAGGTTCGAATTATTTTTGTTTGTTTGCGATTCTTTGATTTTATCGGAAATAAATAGTTTTGAATGACATGATCATATTGAGGCTCTGGAAAATATTTGAAAGACAAACAACATCTAAGTTCTCAATCAAAGTTGACGAAAAGAGTGTGAAGATCCAACGTGGATGTTTCTTCAGTTATATAACTGCGTTGATAAATGAAGATTTCATTTCGAATTCAGTTATCTGTGTTTAATCAATATCGATATAAAACGACAATGAATAAGATGTTTTGATAGGAAAGAGAAAATTATAAACGAATGAAATTTCGGTTTTCATAAATTCCTCAAGTTGAGGAAATATCACTCTGCTTTATGAGTGCCCCGCCTTGTCTATCTAGCTGAATGCAAAAACTACCGAACGGATTTCCAAACGGTTTTTACCAATGAACAAAGTGATTCAAGAGAACGAGTCGTGTGTATGACCTATTGATTTTTGAGTGATATGTTGAAATACTAACTTGTGATGCACTGTTTGGAACCTTTGGTGTAATAATGAATATTACTGGAGTTGGGGGATGAAAACTCTGCATCGCGACACTTCAAGAGAAAATTGAGCTTTGTCGTGAGTCCTATCGAAAAAAAAAACTCAAATAAAATATATACAGTATCAAATGGTACACAATTTTGAACTCTACGTTTTTTTGTCTACGACCAATAGTTTCCGCTCTACGACGCGTCAAAGTTGGAGGATTGTTTCCAATGTTCAACAAAATGAGAATTTCAGCGCGGAATAAAACGAAGATCGCTATGAAACAGTTATGTTATAATTTTTTTCTGAAAGAATTATGATTTCCGAGTCTGAAGATGTTCGATTTGATACATTTGGCCCTATATGATAAATGCTATGATGTTTTGAAGCGCGCCTTTACACACTCCGGTATAAACATGTTGTAATTATCAAAAACTGGTCCTTCGTGATGACAAAAATGCTTGGTCATACTTTTGAGTCAGAGTAATTCAAACATAAAGACAAAGTTGTCTCACTAGGAGCCGCTAAATCTACAGTGGAGAATGAGTCGGTTCCCGTTATTATCAGTTCACTTTTGTTGTTTCAATGTATATGCATTGCAAAATGTGATGATGAACTGAAAAGAATACTTACAGTACAAACTTACACCATTACCGCTTCCAATATTCACTGAGGAAGGTATGCGCAAGGTAGCAAAATCTTCACTATACAAAGCTTATTTGCCTGTTACACCAATCATAGAAGTTGGCACTACTATACATGTTGTTGACGCTGGCTTTTTGCTCCATCGTGTGGTGAGAAGCCGTCACACTTCATTTGCAATGATTTGTGCCAATTACATTCAATATATTGCAAGGTATTATGGGCCAAATACAATTATTGTTTTTGATGAATATCCCGAAAGTGGGACAGAAACATGAACGAAATCTGTCGAAAAAAACCGCCTCTCGAAACAGCACCGCAGTAATGATATACTCTTTGGTAAATCCATGATTCCAACTGTATCGCAAGAACAATTTTTATCGAACAGCTCCAAGAAAAGACGCCTCATCGCATTGCTTCAAATAAAGTTGGAAGCACATAATTACAAGGTTAAGCAGGCAATCGAAGACGCCGATACATTGATTGTGCAGACTGCCAACTTGCTCCATCTTTTTCCTTCATATTCCTCATTGCAGAAGATTTTGATTTGCTTGTCTTGTTGACTGTTAGAGCCAGAGAGATTCCCAATCTTTATTTCTCCAAGTCGGGTAGAGGAAAAAAGCAAGATTTGTTCTATTTGCCTCAAAGTTCACAATATAGCGATACTGTAGCGAAAAGTATGTTATTTTTGCATGCCTTCAATTGATGTGATACTACATCGCCATTGTTAAGTCAACGCCAAATACGATTCCTCAATACTTTGGAAAAAACCCAATATCAACAGATGCGGTTCAGGTAGTTGACCACCCTCATGCCGAATTAACAAAAGTCTTTGCCTCTGGCGAACTGTTCATGTTACGGTAGTATGGTGCATAGTAAGTTGGACTCTGCGATATACGAATTTGGTACGGTCCTTCTCAAAATATTCATTCAAATTATCGGCGCATGCCATCATATTCATTACGTACTCATTATCAAGTATAGAGCTGGCGGAGAGTTCAAAAACTTCCAGAAGATTATGGATGGCGCAGAATAACTAGAGGACTGGACGCAGTACGGATGGCAAAGGAACCAGCTCCAGATGTTTTACTCAAGAGCATCTCGTGCAGATGCAATAAAGGTTGTAGATTTGCTTGTGGTTCTCCTGAGATAGGATTGAAATGTTTGTCTATTTGTTCACATTGTACTGGGATGTCCTGCGAAAACACTCCGGACCAGATTGCGTTAGACGACGACAATGCAGAAGATGCCAAAAACTTTCTCGATCAGTCACAGGACGATAAGGACCAAGCATACATTGCCGAGTTTGACGAATAAACCCAAATATCGACTGTGAGTTGAGCTTCTTGGGGATACCACGTGAAAAAAAACGCGCCGATCAACTCTACCCCTAAGTGTAGTATGGAAACAAGTTGAAAATCATACTTTTTTCTATCACGTCTACACAAAAATGATAAATTTGACGCCTGAGTCAACAATAATGGGAAAATATTGATCGTAGATTCTAATATTTACAAAATGTTTGTATCGGAGGATGTAGAGGCGCGCTAAAAAAATCATAGCATTTGTTGTATAGGGCCAAATATATCAAATCGGACATCTGCAGACTCAAAAATTATAACTCTCTCGAAAAAAATATTACATAACTGTTTCACAGCGATCTTTGTTTCAATCCGCGCTGAAATTCTCATTTTGTTGAACATTGCAAATCAATCCCTAACTTTGACGCGTCGTACAGCGGAAACTGTTGCTAGTAGACAAAATAATGTAGACTTCAAAATTATATACACATTTCATTTGATTTCTTTTTCTTTTTTCGATAGGACTCATTACAAACCTCAATTCCTTCTTAAAGCGTAACGATGCAGAGTTTTCATCTCTCCACACCTCGATCGGCAACCCCCCGAGGTCGCAAACTCAGGTGTAATATCAAGGGACCTATGTCTACCATTCCACCAAATTCCATTTCCTCCCGAACGATTGCGGATAGAAACTACCCACCGTTGGCATAAATGGATAAACGTTCCAGACTAGTACAAGCCATTCCAGAATGTTCAAGGATATCCTGAAATGTTATGGAAGCTTTCGATTAATCTCGAATGTTATGAACGCATTTGAAACTTTCTAGAGTGCAAAACTTCCAGCCCTGATATATTCAGAAGCACATCTTTCATGTTGAAATAAAAACCTTCCTCGAAGATGTGGGATAAAAAGAACATTTTAGGATATTTTGGAATAGTTCTTGAATGTTCTGGTCTGTGCTAAAACTATCTAGAAACTTCAGCGCCTTTATCTTCGAAAGCATGCCTAAAAAAGAAACACTCTTCAAAGACTAACTGATGTAACACTATGAGGAAGAAATCTGTAGGCTTTTATGTTCTGCTACCTGAGCGAAGCCGGTTCAGTTGGCTAGCCTTCAATAAATCAATTCAATTGAGGCAATCAATGTGTGTTTGTTACAAGTTGCATTCTTCGTTATCAAAGTGATTAAATAATCATAATTGAATATAATTTATTGTTTTGGATGACTCAATTTTGCAGTAGATTTTTCAAGCATTATTGAAAAAAGCATCGAGAGTTTGATGTCAATACATTCAATGCTCCTTTGAAGCTTCTTGAAACTTTTCTGATAAAACATATCTGTCTGATCACACTCCATATTTCAGTTTATAGTTGACAAAATGAAAGTTCGTGTCATTCGATGATTTTTTCCTGAATTGCTATGAATGTTAGCATACATTCGGAAGCTGGACTTCTCATTAGAATCTAGTTTTTGTTCCCGTTTCGAAAGCACGGGAACGACAACTTGGGCCCTGCGACCGTTACCACATCACATTTGATAATATCCATGACAGTAGTAAATTAAACGTCAGGCATATGATCCTGAAGACCACGGCCAAAAAATACGAAAAATAGCTTTCACACAGTTATCTCTGGCCGTAAAAGTTTACATTCTTAGATGAAAGTGACGATGTTTCAAGATATTAAATTTATAAGGATGAAAACCAAATCGTTCAATGGATAAATACCTTTTAAGAGTGATTTTTTCAATAACTATTTCAATATCTGTAGATAATGTAAGGATTTTACCTACTTCCGTAGTTTGAATGAGTTGAATTTCTCAAATGGAGTTTTTTTAATGCTTTGTTGTTTCTTATGATCATGTTTAAAGCATTTGACAGCTGAATAGGAATGTTTTCAATTATATACGTGAATGAACTTATGAATGTTCCATCGATCAGAGAAAGGATATTTGAAAGTTGATTTGGTTCATATCGGTTCCTGAGGCTATATTGGAAATTAATAATGTTTCGATCACCAAGTGATCACCTTCAAGAGGAGGATCAAACTGAATCTACTCATAACGTTATCCTTATTTATACTATAGATAGAAGAGGTATCTTCGGGGGATAGGGCCTGACCAGCGCACACTACGAAAAAAAAACCCTGTTCGACTCTATTGGTGGCATGATGTGAGTCTCCTCTCCAGCCGTGCCAACGGGTGGCAGAACTGTCACTTCTAGGACTGGGAAGGAGCTATATAGACCTGACATGAAAGATAGGATACGTAATCTCTAAGGTTTTGGGCGAAATAGACGGCATGCAATCTCGCCATGTACCCTCTTCGCGCAGGCTCACTACTCTCGTAGCAATGCATAAGGCTTATGCATTGCTACGAGCTTATATGTCTACTCAAAGCGTCCGTTGTCATTGTCAGGGTTGTCATCGGTAGACAAATCATCGTTATGGGCCACCACCTTGCCTCTGACTCTTCCGATCCCTAGGAACCAAGTGTTGGTCCCACCGGGTGGTTAGCTCTGTGGAACCACGGCCGGCCCCGGAGGAATAATAGTCTTTTCCTTCCCGGGTGCGCCTGGGCTGCCGGTCCAGTTTTGCACCTGTGGCTTGGGTAAGGGGTGGCGCAACTCACCAAAGGCCAAAGGAACGGCTTTCGTCGATTTCATCGAATTCACTATTCACTGAGATATTACAGTTTAAAGTAAATTCGTAAAATAGATAAAACTTTTGAAACAACCTGATAGAATAAACGAAGCTGAGAGCTGACCAAATGCGCCTATGAAAGTAAAGGTCAAGATCACTAAGACACAGGGAGAGATACATAAACTGAGAGCTTTACAATGATAATAATAATAATAATCTATATCTGTTCACTTGTATAATATTTTACAGTGTCGGTTGATAAAATGAATTTATCAGAGGGATTGTAAATTCCATGCAGAAAAAATTGGTGCGGGACAAACCATATGACGAATGAATAAAATAATTAATGGTTATAAAAGTTGACTACTTCATTAACAAAATCACTTAATGGCTAGCCTAATAATTATTTGCTATATAATGTTTGTTGCAGTTAATTAACTTTGCTTAAGCTACCGGACTGAGTCATGGCCGGTGGGATAAATCTTATCTGCGTAAAGTTTGGGTCGGTGTATGACAAAGAAAGTATTAGGAAAAAAGGAATAGAAATATGTTTATGCAATTCACTTTTATACTCCATCACTAACTAACTGAATACAGTTCTGAATTTGGATGTCTACGGCTCGAATAATCTAACAGACTGATAACAGATTTCTACACATCTACTGCACATCTTGAGGAAGGGGCTTCTCACCGGCCATGACTCAGTCTGGCAGCTGTACTAATGATAATTATTGAGTAACCAGTTTCTTGTGTAATTAATTGCATTATTCCTGGATAATTCATGAGAGCTTTGTCATGTTCACGAATTATAATTTGTATATATCATGAACATTCTAATTATATTTAATACATTTATGTACAATAATGTATAAACATTTTTGCGAATAGTCAATTTTTCCAATGCACAGGAAATGACAATGGTTGTTATTTTGTTTATTCATATAATTCCTTACTGGTAATAACTAATCAATAATCGATAAGTGTTAGTTTCAAATTACCCTTATACTTTCAATATCACTGTTGAAAATTGTGATTGGTATGTTGAGAATCGTTTCTACCGAAATTTGTATATGCCGTAACTTTTCGCGGTGAAGGTTCAGACTTCCGCTACATTAAAATCACTGACATTCAACAAATCTAAGGAGATGAATGGAAAAGAAGAGAACAAAATTTCAAATCAAGATATTTCAAAACGTTTCGATTGTTAGTAGGTTTTCCTATTCAGTGCACTAAAACTTTGAATAAGATTATTTCCTTTTCATTCGCATCACAGTAATTTTTGATTTGTAGAAGTAAAATCACAAGACACATTGGTGATTTATTAACAAATCAGATGAGCATGAAAAGCACCAAAAAGCAACATAATTATTATTCTTCTATAAGTATGTCGCATAATTTCTCACTCCTTGGATTGGATAATATCCTTCATGCCATTTACAGTTTTTTTGGTCCCCAGCAGCTACAAAATTACTCATTCCGGCCCTGTCCGATGTCTAATAGCACTAATTACTATAACCATAACACCAGGTAGGAAGTCACATTAAAACTTCATCATCAAATAATTTATGAATGGTATTTGAAAGACTGATATGTGGCTTGTTCTGAAGATGTGGGTCAGTAGTTAAATAAGTTCATCGAGTTTCTAACCCTTCTAGGCGTAACAATGGACAATAAATCAACTTCAATGGCGCAGACAATACATGTTTAACATTCTTGAAATGCAGTCGAAAAGCTAAACTATTCTTGTACTATTGAAAATGAATGGTAGACTCACTAATTTAGGAGGCAACCATACTGGCTCATGGGAACTTGCTCAAGAATTTAAAATGACACAAAGATACAACTTGTAAACACCAGTACTTATCGAAACTCTCTGTGGTTTTTGAACCGTTGACTGTTGGACTTTCTTCTTGACATTTCGTCGGTGTTTGGCTGACATCATGTGAACATCCAGTCTTGGAAGCGATGACAGACCTCTGGAGACGTCGGCTACTCGCGCCAGCGAAACGCCAGGAAGAAATGCCAATAAACGACGGCCTAAAAATGTGAAAACACAAACAGTTTCAAAAGATGGCTACGGAAGCTTACGTTTCTACATTAGTCCTTATTACTTCAATCACAATTACTGTCGTGTCTGCACTAGTACTGACTTGTTGTTTGATTGTCACTTCTGAATTTTCAAGTTTTGGTAGTACTTGCTTCGTTGTTTGTAGCACACTCTATGTACTATCTGGAAGTGGTGTCCTATCTGGAAGTGGTGTCATCGACAATGTGGAGCTCTAATCCAATGTCGAATTAACTACGTGAGGTAATGACATTTTTAGAGTTTTGAAAAATAACCCACTCACCTTTCTTGAAGGAACTCTCCACCAGACTTTTCTCAAGCCTCGCCAGACCATCTCCAGGGGCAGGCATTCCTTGCTGTCCAGGTATTACGAAGATAGTGCTTGTTATCTGATCCTTGGTGCCTATCGAGACAGCTGTGGCATCTAAACTGGGCTCGTATCCGGCTAAAAATCCAGACTTGTAGACAGCTGCTGGTATGGGAACCAGTCTCCTTTGTCGAATTGAAGGTAACACCACAAAGTGTAGTTCCCCATCGCGGCCTTCTGTTGAAGTTTTGGCACAATCCGTCTGTAAATGGGATAATTAGAATCCGGCTCTACACCTCAGAAGTACCTATATATGAAATTGATGGAAGGAGTAGGTTTACAGTAGGGACGATAAAATAATGCACATACGTAGTCAACAAATTATGCGATAAAACACATACTTTTGAATAGCATCCTTTTCTTCTACAAATGAAAAATGGAAACGAATCGGTTAACGTTTATGCTTTATCGGAGGGAGCTCTTATTTGAATAATAGCCTAAACACTCCATTCGAAATAAAAAAGTTACTAGGGCCTCTTGACTACAAGTGATGCACTATTTCCTTTCTTATCGAAAAATAATACCTGTCTACGCAAACTATTTCTGACCTTGATATTTTGTCTTTTTCAAAAGTTGAGAGGGATGGAACTGTTTACGTTCGCACTATATACCGTTAGTGCGACACAGAGGACCTTTCTGCTTGCCTCATGTGGGGCTTACAGGACGACGCCGACGGCTGCATTTTGTGTGATCTCAGGTATGGCCCCTCTTCACGTCGAAGCCTGGGCCAGATACCATAAATAGGGACTGAATTGAGAGAGAAAGATTGGGGATAGAGTGAAAGGAGAAATAAGGTATTCCCCTGGCTGCAAGGCGTGTTGTTGGAAGAGATGGAGGATGAAAGAATGGCTGAAGTATATGTGGGCGCCGGGGCAAGAATGGAAGCATGGGCTGGGCGTATGAAGCGCGAGTATGACTAGGCACTGGGGATTGAGGGAGTTATTGAAATATGGGATGCGAATGAGAGAGTGTAGTGATCAACGGTACTGTCGTGGTTGTGGTACGAATGAAAGTAGGGCGAATAAAGAACAGAAGAGTAACAATAATCCAACGTATGATTGAAGAAAGGAGTGCAAGGTAAGCACGGACCCGAATTATATGGAAGAGAAGCAATGAGAATAACAATTCTGGTAAGAAAAAGACCCATCAAGAGGCTGCAAAAGGAATAGAATGCAAAAAGAATGCATCAGGAAAGAGTGGTAGAGAAAGTGGTTGGAAGGCTGTTCTACAGGTTCTGTAGAACAGAAACGGCAGAGCATGTGATTGAAAGAGGCATGAAATGGGAAAATGAGGAAATCACATTGGGAGAAGAAAATGGAAGGAGAAAAGAATGGATCCGGTTTTTCAATCAGTGGGCAGATAATGAAGTGAGAGACGAACGGGAAGGATGAATGGTGAGCTACTAGCTCACCACCGGTGATGATCATATTAGAATAATATTATTTACTGGTTACTAGCATTACTGTATCGTTTTTATTGTTACTAGGATCATCCATTAATTTATTCAATTAGTTATTTTTGTTTGAATTGAAAGGATTATATTTTTAGGAGTGATTAATTTTTGGGAAAGAAAGTTTTTGGCTTTCTACTACTCCATCTGTTATTCCTTTTACATTATGTTATATGAGGTTACTTAAGATATAGAATGTATTTTTAAAGATTATTCATATGCGGCAACTTATTAGGATTAGGAAGATGAATTGAAGCCGGGAAAGATAAAAAACTGTCTTCCCTGGACGTGTGTGAGAAGAGACGTATGAAAGTTACTGAGAAGAAACGGACTGAAAGAGCTTACAACAAGTCGTATACTCTGAATATAAGTTTTTTTAAACCACTCATGTGGACGAAATGCTGAACAACCTACTCAATACGAACTTCGGTCAATAATACTGACAAAACAAATACCTATTCCCAAAAATCTTTCTCAAGATATCTATATCGTTTTACATAATCATTTGAATTGGCTCAGATACAGAAATGTACTCACTTGGAAAATGTTGACGCTAACTCCTGCTAATGGGGACCGAGCGCTAATGGAAGCGTCCTTGAGGAACTCCCTGATCTTTCCCTTAGTATACTTCTTCACCTGCAGGTTGGTTCTTCTCCTAATAACATCACCTATTTCATTGAAGTTGACATCTTCGACAAATCCATCGTAAAACGCTTTGGCTCTTTCCTTGTAGAACGGTAGCAATTTTCCTTTCATTTTATCGCTGAACAGCTCCCTGACGATAGCTGAACTAACTACTCCGGAGTTGGGTTTATCCGTTGTGATAGATTCACTAACATCCTTGAATATCAAATGAGGATTGAAGGTCACCATGTCGTCAAGTTTCAATATTTCGTTCATTTCCCCAGAAGTAGACCCTCTAGCACCTAGGAATATCATAGCTAGTAATGATATGGCTCCGAAGGGAGACAGGAAAACACTCCTTGCAGAACTCAGTTCACTGGTAGCAGTTTTCCAGAAATCGAACGCTAATTCGTTGCAAAGCTGGGTGAATTGGAATATATCATTGTCTAGTGACGTGGTAGTGTCTTCCAAACCGAAACCTTGCAGAGGTTTTGCTTTCAGATCTATTGGTGTCGAGGGTGCAATAAAGTCTGCATAGCTTTGTTGGGGATGTTGCACTTTTTGAGGGGATGTTACACTGGGATGGGGAGTTATGATCGAAACGAGGGTCCAGGCATCATCAGCATCTGGTTGTTTCATTGCTTGTTTCTTTATATCTTCGCTGTTGGCTCCTTGATTTGAGAGCTGGCTGTTGCTCTCATTTGATGAATCGCCTTCTGAAGATATGTTACTTGTATTCACAGTAAGAACGATGATATTTTTATCTTTGGTAATATCATTTGTAGTATTATTCGAATCATTGTTGGCTATTTTTTCCGTTGTAGAAAAGTTTGGTATGTGTGAAGAAGCGGATGTGCTCATACCTGGAATATTTCCTTTTTGAAGACTTGTTTTATTACCACTACTGATAGTGTCATTACCTAATGTATTATTGGTATTTTTGATACTTTTTTCAGTGGTTTGATACTCACTTACATAGGATGATATTGTTGATTGGTCAATCATATTTTCATTTGAATTTGGAACTGCAGTGCTTGTATCGATTTCATTTTCTCCGAACTTATTGATGACTGTAATATTTGTTTGTGTATCATTTGATTTCATGACCTGTTTATCAGTAACATTTTCGTGTTTTTCTGTTTTCTCACTGGAAGTATTCGTTTTCTTTTCACTGATGATTATTTCTACTGTAGGATGGTTAGTTGTTCCAGCTGAAGACGTATCTGGTGTGTGAACGGTTCCTATGTCATGAATTTCCGTAGTAATTTCAGTCTTCTCTTCAGATTCAGTTGTCACTGGTGGTTTCGAGGTGTTATCTTCTGGAGCAGAAGTTTCTACGCTGATTGTTACACCCACAGTGGTATCTTGAGTTATCATCACCGTCGTCGTCGTTTCTGCTCCAATTTCATTCTTAGTATTCTTAATTGGACCAGTATTGTTCACAGCTTGTTGAGAATCAGAACTTTTAATGTTTTCTTTCGAATTCGGTACCGTATTATTCATAAAAATGGGCTTGTTTAATTCTATCTTGGTACCAGAAGTTTCCAGAGTTTGGTTCTTCACAACCTCTGTATTTTGGCCGGAGAAAGGAGTCGAAGATAGGTCTGTTTCAGATGTTGACATAGTACTACTGAAAATTTTGGTATTGGATTCAACAGACGGGGAACTAGAACTAGGAATGACCAAATTTGCTGCAGGATCAATGGGGTCAAGGGGAATTTCATTTTCCAGTTTAGCCATACTTTGTATTTTAGTTATATTTTCAGGGCTTGGCATTTCCAGTGTTTCATTCATACTAGATACCAGACCACCAACATCGTTGAGCGTTTGAGAAAGAAGTTCTTGTAAACTTCCAATAAATGTTGGGTCAGTTGTAGAACGATCAATATTATTGGTAATATCAGTTGTGTGTAATTTTTCCAAAGTAGTCGTTTCCGACATTTCAGCATCTTGCTGTTCCTTCGGAGATTCAGTTTGTGCTTCAAAAAATGTTGTAGAAAGTTCAAGTTGGATAGATTGTAGCTTATTCGAATTATTGTTATTTCCATTGGTTTGAAAAACTTGGAGAGGTGTTGTTAGTATTTCTTGAGTAGATTCTTCTACAGTTTGCCATGAGTTAATTTCAGTTTCAACTTTAAAGAAAGGAGTTGTCGATGAAATAGTTGTTTCTGGGACAGTTGTTCTTGAGCTCTGCGAAGACATTAACTCGGCTTTGTTTGAACTGGATGCAGGCTCAATTGTTGTGAAGGTTGAAGACATGCCACTACTTGAGGAAGAAGTACCATCTTGGTTGTTGGATAAATTTGGTCTCCAGGTTGAGAGTGGTATTATTACTTCCTTAATTTCTAGAACAGTGGACAAACTGGGAGTCCAGGTTGAGAATTGGGCATTGTCCGGTAGTTCAGAACTGGAATCAGTGGGAGATGGAGTTTGAGAATCAAAAGTGACCATTTCGGTTTCTGTTTTCTCCATAGATATAGTAGTTTGAGAGATATCATTGTTCGTCGATGATGTCACAGACGATGATTTTTCCTGATTTATCGTCACTTGTGGATTATCGGTTATTTGGGTCGGTATTTGCTTCTGAGGAGGATTTGAGGAAATTGTTGGATTGTTAACTACAGCTCTGATAGTAGATGAAACTTTATCTGTGTTAATGGCATCACTAGTACTTTGTTTTATATCATTGCTGGAGGTCACCGTATTCTTTTCTTGAACTACTGGTGAGTATGTTGTGGAAAATAAGTCTACTGATAGAGGTGTACCTGAAACTGTAGATTCATCGAGTTTTAAAGTTGAAGTTGTTTGTTTCATAGTGGATTGAACATTATCCTGTGTTTCTATCGTAATAGTATCAGGGGTAATATGCACGATAGGTTTTTCTGGATTGATATCAGCCCCGGAGTTTCCGAATACTGCTGGTAGTATCATGCTCCACGAGTCGGACACATCTGGAGTATCGAATATGGTATTGGTTCCTAATTTATTTTTGTGGAGTTCTATTTCTTCCTTAAGAACATCTTGAACGTTGGTAAGGACATCTTTCACCTTTTTTTCGGGAATATAACTTTCAGAAATCATCGAATCGAACTCAAGTCCATCGCTGTCCCCAGTTGCTATGATCGTCTTGATTTCTTCCAAAGACATTAGTCGTCTGACCAGATTGCCGTTATCATCGAAAGTGTAGAATTCGTATCGATCTGGATTCAGGAGGTTGATTGGACTTGCCAACTCGGCATGAGCTGGAGGTTTTCCTACGGGTTTACCTAGTGCATCAGTGTATACGGTTTTGGATCCATTGCCATTATCCATTATCACCGACACGGAAGTCACAACACTGAAAAAACAACATATATAAGTATCAAATATTCAGATAAGAATCTATCTGATCACTAGTTGGTGAAGGTTTTCTTAGAGCTCCCATAAATAATACCACAATTATACTTCAATGGTATAATTACGAGGGTCTTTTGAATAGTTTCCGACCTAACAAAGATACAAGACATTTTTTAGTTTTTTTTTTAATTTTTCAACATAGTCAGTCCTTTTTCAACTCCACACACTTCTACCAGCGATGCTCTCATCTTGAATCCGTCCACATTTTCCTTGGAACAAAAAAAAATCCCTTGGGGCTAGATCTGCTGAGTAAGGCAGATGGTCAAGCAGTTCAAACCGTAATTCGTAGATTTTTGTCATGGCAACCGTGAAACAGGATTTTATTTTACGGCAAATGTTGACATTTTTTCCTTTTTGAAGATAATCGATTGAAATATCTCCGTGACTATCCCAGGAAACAATATCTCTTTACCAGCCCAAAAAAGTTTTTGCTTTTTTTTGAGCCGGTTCTCCTCTCTGCAGTCCACTATTTGGACTGTATTTTTGTTTCGGGCGAATAATGGTGTATCCAAGTTTCATCGGCACCAAAACTCTGATTTATCGAGCCTTAACTTCGCCACCAGAGCGTTGGAAATGTTCATTCGAATACGTTTTTGGTCTAACGTGAGCAAACGCGGCACCAAACGAACGGACAGCTTTCTCTTGCATAAATGTTGATTTAATATGTGACAAACACGTTCTTTTTGACATATCCATAACCCCTGCTATCTCTCTCATTTTACTTCGGCAGGCATCTAGCACCATTTGGTGAACTTTGGCGATGTTATCGCCGATAGTTGCAGTTTTTGGACGTCGTCCCGAACGTTCATCGTGTCCCAAACTCTCACACTCACGTTTGAATTCAGCTGCCTAAAATTTCACTGTGGTAAATGATAGTGCAAAGTCCCATACAATGAATCCAAATCATCTTTGATTTGCGCAGACGTATTGCCTTTCAAAAACAAATATATCAACTCAAACGACTGTTACGTAACAATTGCGCGTCCAAAATGGCTGAAATTCGAGTGCTGCTATTTTTTTGTTGAGGTCAGAAACTTTCCAGACCTCCCTCGTATAATATCACATACAACTTGTCAATTCTAGAAAGAGACTTGAGAATTCTCTCTTCCTTTCTTTCTCTTTGTCGCACTCACCCTCTTTTAACGAACGCACGTCTAGTGTGCGAGACCATAAAATAATTTAGAAAGCTCTTCCAACATTAGACGAACTGTACAAAAATCGATAGAAAGACAGAGAGGTAGATGATTTTATTGAAGCTGCATGGTGTTTCAGCTTCAACAGTTGCATTATGTTGAATGCAAACTTTTTGTTTCAACATTCGGAAAATATTTTATAAGATCTCGGGCTTTTCTTTTGATCTCATAGTGATTCAGCTCTAATAGTAAAACAGAATGGCATACAACATACTTACATACTTGCATTTTATTTCATTGTAATTTCGGTTTTTTCTCAATATAATTGTTTTTTTACCAGCAAATCTTTTTGATTTTTTCACAGATTCTTTCAGGGATTTCAAATCAATTTATATCATATTAGACAATGGAAGTTCTAACTAATGAAATGTATCACGAAACATTGTCAACCACCTTCAAACACAAGAGCTTTATTTGTTCTAATAAAAAATCAATTTGATCCACCAAATGCGATTTCTGTGATTTTT
>WOGO01002051.1:0-16624 GCA_015342085.1 Leptinotarsa defecta | reverse complement strand
TAACATGTAAAAACTCATGGCAAATATTGGTTATTCTTATAAGCAACCACATTCACAAACATTCAAATATCAGTTCTTCAATTAATTTATTACAATAGATATTTACACAAATGTAAAAATCAAATCTTCGTTATAGCTATCATGTATTGCATTTGTTAGGTTTGCATTGTCACTAGCGCTATCTTGTGGCGAGTTGTTTTTTACGTGATTAAATATCATATGTCAAATACGTGTACTTCAAAAAGAGGAACATGTTTTCCCAGAATGTAAAAATTATCCTAGTTATCTTCCAAATCATAGTCATGGATTGAACTCATGTCCCTCTATCAAAAAATGGTATACAAATATGGATTTGGTTCTGACATTCAAACGGGGTTAACCTTTTCCCAACGAATAAAAGGATATGTTCTTTTGTTCTTTGGGAAAAGTTCATCCTCGTTTGACCAATATAAAGTTATTGGGATAGAATAGAATATAAATGGACTAAGAATAGAAATGTCAATTTTTCAAAGAGCCAATCAGGCAATGTCACTTCCTACTTTAAATTTTAAAAAAATGACATTTCACAATTTTCCTACTCATTTAATTTACAAAATTCATATCTGTATGTTCCCGTTATGTTGCTTATCAAATGTTGCCAAATATATTATGTCTATTTGTAACTGTGAATTTTCTTATTCATTTTATATTGACATTGAAAATGAGAATTCAAATTGTAGTGTCTTGAAGAGAATGAAATATTTTCGAAAATTTATAAATGATTTCAGTTAACTGGTAACTAATCCTTCAGTCAGATAATGGGAGATTACAAATCTTTTGAATTATATTTTAGATTGTCTCGAAATCCTGCATCTTCTAATGAATATTGTCTGAAGCAATATAAATATAATTCGTTAAAATAGATCTCTTGATCCCTTGATATTATGGTAGACAACCCTTTCCTGAAAGTGGCCTGTAACTTGTTAGCTTGTAGATTTTAATTTTCAATTTTTGTTTTCATTTGAGACTGAATTTTAGTTTTGATAAATTTAATTGTAACAAAAGTATTGAAACTCATTTTTTAAATTTGAAAGTTAAGAAATGTGGCTGGTGGCAAAATTCTTTAAAAACAGTGAATGTAGTAATTTGAACTTCACTTTCATAATTTTGACCATCGATGAAGTTTTTTGTTTTTCCAAGTTTTTTTTATGTTTTCAATAAAACAAAAATGTTTTGCTTCAATCGACTATGTCTACTGTGATATAAACCATTTGTGATTCTATGAGATCTATCTCTTTCATTATTGAAATCCTCTTGTTAGCAAATGAAGTTAGTGTTTGTAAAGCTATCTCCAATAAATCTGATATATTGGGATAATCACATAGGTGAAAAGTACCTCTTTTTATTTTCATTTTTTTTTAATTTTTGGTTAGTTTTTTTCTAAATCGAAGGAATTATATTATTTTCTTAGAAGTATTTGTTTCAAAAGATTTTTTTTTTTCGTTTAATTCAATGTTTATATGAAAGTAGCTGTTTTAGAAGGACTTTCTTTCAGTTTGTGTCTGAAAGTTACTTCTTTGCATGATCTACACATCCATGTATAGAGTTACTTATTTTCAAATTGATTACTTCCTTCCTTTCTTTGGAAGATTCCCTCATCCTTTTTTAGTATAAGATGGAGTAGTAGAAAGCCAAAAACTTTCTTTCCCATTAATTTTCTTCTTCCTGTATTCTGGTTGTTTTGACATTTCCAACTTGTTTTCAAGGCAGTTCTGAAATTGGAAAGCATTTCATAACACAAAAAAAACAAAGACTTTTTATTTGGAATTTTGTTGAGATATTTGATGAAGTAGTACTAGTTAAATAGGTATGTTGTATACCCATTCCTGTACTTTTTTTTTGCTTTACAAACACATACATTTTAAAACGTGGTTTGAAAGGAAGGTAAGTCTCAGTCATTGTTAAACGTCACAGTCATTGTTGAAACTTTCATTTTCCTTCGAAATAGAAAAAAGAAAAAAGTTGAGTGTAACTTCCTGATGAATGAAATATTTTCTTATAAAACTAAGGAATAATATTGATTTTATCTTTTTTTGTAGAAAAATGTAAAGGTCTATTTATTTATTTTTCTCATTCACTTTCATGAAATTTCGCGATTTTGTGGAAAATCTATTTTTTTAAATTTCCACAATGACTCATTTTTATTTTATTTACTTTCATTTTAGGAGTTATTTATTTGACCATTGTTCATCAGTTGGATTCTATTCATTTGAAATGTTGTGACAAAATATTTGTATGCATGAATGGTGAGCCAATTCATATATCCTTTTATATATATATACTGCCACTTCAGAGAAATTGTCTGTTCGGAAGTCGGCAACTTAAACCATATTTCCAACACATTGCTCAGCTATTATTGACCTATTACTTACTATAAGGTCATATTCAAAGGCCTTGGCGAGTTGAAAATAAGTGTTTTGTTTTGAGCAATCTTTACATGAGAATGAATACTTTCATCAACAAAAGATTTCTATGAAAATTAGACAAGATGATTCTTAGAGTAAACAGAATAATGTAATTATTTGAAACTTGAGCATAGCAATACATCCGATTGAAATATATTTTTCGGAGTTTAATTGATGTTATTTTGGATAGGAGTTGGGACTGCAGATATCATTGTTGAGTAGCGTTTATAATTCTATGAAATGTTTGAGCTCAGTCGGTCTTTGATGTCTAACACCTGTTGATGTTTTAAGATTTTTAATTGTTAATTATTCGTAAAAAATCATAGTTTATAGTTAATTTCAAGTATTCTCTAAATGTATAATAAACAGTTCAAAAATAGTGTTTTTTATTATTTTCTCCTGCTGTTCTGATAACACTTGTGGATTAAAAGGATATATGTTTACCACTTGCTGGACACCATTTTAGATTTTTCTTTAATGATCTACTCAGGTAAAATATAAAAAGTTCTTTGAAATCTATAGAGGTATATTGCGAGGGGTATAATTAGAAATTTTATATCTACTATTAGTAGTTTTATAGTTATTTCAATTTGCATGTGGAATTGTTTTTAACTTTGAAATTTATTCTATAGTGACTGAAGAATATAAAACTTTATACTCCGTATGGTTTCGAAATTTGATTAAAAGTGGAATTTTTTATTGAAAAATTTATTTTCAAAAAGATAGCATCTATTGACTAGTAGCCAAACTACTACGATGAAATATTGCTTTGTAGGAAATCTCAAATCAAAATATTCATTAGTTCGGACATTACTTACTAGATGGCAAACTCAAAATTTAGGTTTTGCCCTTTCAAACTATGAATATGCAGTTATATAAAATATCACATAGAACAAATACGACGTGAAACTAATAAAAAATAGACATCTATTGGTTAGTAGTAGAACTAATGCGATGGAAAAATGATCTTCAGCATTATAGACAATGTCTTCAGGGAAAAAATATTAATCAGTTCAGGCATTGCATACTAAATGACATACAAGGTATAAAGTTGTCAACTTTTCCTTTAGCCTTTGAATTTGCAAATATGGCATATATCATATAAAACAAATACAAACTAGAACTAATTTCGAAAAACAATATCTTTGTATTGTTCATTAATTGTTTTAATTTGATTTTGAACAATAGACATCTACCGACTAATAGCTAAACTAATACTATGTAAAAATGATCTATAGTCTAGATATCTGTAGGTTAAAAACGTCTCTTAAATCAGTATATTCATAGTTCAGGCATTGCATACAAACTTTGAAACTGCAAATTTACAATATATCATGTAGATGTAGATCAAATGCGAGCTAAAACCAGTTAATATACTTTCACTGTTCACTAGTCAATTTGGAGTGGAAAAATAGCCATTTGTTGACTATCCAAAATTGAGTTCTCTGTCGATCCCATAGATGGCGTCTTCGTAAGGGGAGATGCCATTGCCTTCACTTTCAGACTTGTTCTTTAACAGTAGAGAGGTTAAGCCTAGCGCCACTGAGGAGTTCTTAGTATGACGAAACAGTGAAAAACAGAGGACGAATCTCGTCGGCGGTGTGTGTCAAAGCATCGTTTTGTTATTTAAAGATTGAGTTCTCTGTCGATCCCCGTTTTTTAGAGGAGAACTGTCGACGCCTTCACTTTCAAGCTTGCCTTTTGAGGACAGTTAAGGAGTTCAACCCAGCAGTACTGATGAGACTTTTGTGGGTCGAAACAACTGATTTATGTTAGATTAAGAGCTGTCCAGCTTTAATTTAATCTAGATATTCTGGTATGTGCTTCTGTTGGATTCATTCTACATTTCGATCTAATATCATTTATTGACAAAGTAACAATTTATCTACCTGACAACAAAAACATCCTCTAAACCAAATTGAGTTTCTGTAGTTTTCCTTAGAAAGTCAAAAATTTTCAAGTTAATCCTGTTTACATGTTTCTTTACAACATCTTTAAGTACCGATTTCTAGATGAAACTATTATTGAAATTCAGGTATGCTTTCAAACCAAAACATATGTTAAAAGCCCAACAGTTGTCCTGTCCCAATTTTTTGTTGAATTTATATTTAGAAATCTCAAAAAGTTATTTAATTTCTCCACAAAATAATCAAATCAAATTCAAACACAAATCAACCTGTTTTATCATAATCACGCAATATGATACAAGTATTTAAATAAATAAAATAAAAAATATACAAACAGTTCTTCCTAATCTAATTATGCTCTATAATTCTTCGTGGGCAGAATGTGTGTGTTGAGATGAACTATCGGCAGCATGTATAAACACCCCTTCGGCTGTCTGCCAATGTACTGAACCGGAAGAGGAGTATACTCCGATTACTTCCATTTGGCCAGTTATTGGTCTGCCAAACGTTTTCCCTGATATTGACAAGTACATTTGAGTGTCCACATGTTTGAACATAACGCTATCGTCTCTGTGCCAATTATCTCCTGAAAGAAAATAATGTTAATTAGGATAAGAATATGCTTTATTTCCATAATGAATATGATATAAATCAAATTATAAAAACAATGACGTAAAACGATTTTCTATTCTTATATTAGTGTTCCGAAATAAAACAATTATTGAAAGTAAACTATAGGTAAAGCGATGAACAATAAAATGGGATATGGCTATAACCCAAATTGAAATACTTGTTTCAAAATTAAAACATGTTTCTTAATAAATTGCACTGCTATATTTTCAAATCTAGCTGCACATATTAGGTTTTGTTTCAGACTTCCAACCTATAAAACTGTCTAGAAATCAACAAAACCTTTTATGAAAAGTGTCAGCATCTAAAATATTCAATCTAGCATGAAAAATGTTTTTCCTCTTATTGGAAAGTTCATCATTCAGTTAGGATACCTACCGGACCTATTGAAACTAAGCCAGATGGTAAAACAAAAAAAAGCCCTCCCGGCTGTTTTCATATATTGGAATTCATTTTACCTATTCATCAGTTTCACATGTCTATAATAAAAACATTACTATCACAAATTCAAAATTAAAGAATTCAAAACACAAAAACCCAAAGCAGTAAACATAACATATATTCAACATTCAGCTGATCAGGTATTAGCTGTTTGAGCTGCATGATCATCGGTAGAAATTCTTTCCTATAGCCATTTTACAAGGATCGTCTGAGAAGTTTCCACCTTTGATGTGAAGATGGCAGCACTCATCGATAAAAAATGGAGAATGTGGTTGGCCACTTTTGACAGGTTGATGTTTGATAATCGTTTGAATGAATCAATTTGTTTTTTTTTTAGCAATAATTGAGAAAATCTTGTATCGAGTAGTCATGAAATATTTCTTTTTGAAAGTTAAGACACCTACACAAATCAATGATTAATTGGATGCTATGTATGAATGAATCAATTTATTTTTTTTAGCAATAATTGAGAAAATCTTGTATCGAGTGGTCATGAAATATTTCTTTTTGAAAGTTAAGACACCTACACAAATCAATGATTAATTGGATGCTATGTATGGAGACTATGTACCATCATGGGACTATATAATTTTTTTGGGCAGCTGAATTTAAAATTGGCCATAACAACAATGAAAGTTCAGGATGTCCAAAACTTGCAACACTGAAGATAACATCGTTCTTCGTTATATTTCACCAAATGATACTAAACTACTAACGAATTGAAGTGAGAGAAATATTAGAGGTTATAAATATATCCAAAGAACTAGTGTATCACATATTGAATCAAAGGGAATTGACTCAAAAAAAAGCAAACACTATTTTTTTAGCTGGTAATGTGATGGAAACTGTTTAAGATAGTTATGAAATTACCTTAATTATCTTCAAACAGAAAAAACTTTTACAGGAACATACTAGATATTATCAATTAACAAGCTAAAGGTAGAAATTGCGGAGAAAAAGCCACATTTGCAGAAAAAAGATAATGTATAGTCTCACCCTTCAGCAGTTCTGTTAAAATATTGATGAATAAGAAAGGGGGGTTTTAAAAATTTGGGTAACGAATACTTCATTTCTTGTCTTTGACTTTCTGCCATATTTGCAACAAATAATATTTATAGTGAAGTAAAAATATTCAGAAAATCATTGATGATGAAACAAAATCTTAAATCTGTGAAAACATTTGAATTGGGGGAAAACAGGTATCATTTCAGGAGTTTTTATTACCTGAAATAGTAAATTTTTCAACAGCTTCGAATTTTGAGTGGCAGAATCTCCAAAAGTAGACCAAAGTGCCACGTTCTGACTTCAGCTGAGTGATCAATGGACAAAAATACCAAGTCCACAATTTTTTTAAAATCTAGCGCAAGCCAAAAAAATAGCTTATTCCTTGAAGAAAAACTAATATTGAAAATCTTCACTAAGAATGTACTTACCAGAACACACAATGGTCCAATTATCCCCAGAGTCACCTTCCCCACCATTACCGTAACAACTTATTTCTTGATTGCCGCTCAGAGGGCTCTGGAAATTGTGAGAGTGAAGATTTTTCTTAGTTTCCACATGCTCTAATCGGATTACGGATCCGCATTTGATCGGTCGACCTCTCACACAATGCTTGCCGGTGCCTGCTTTGACCATCCAGTGGCTATTGATATCCTCCTGTATTTCAGTTCCTGTAACTGATTGTTGCCCGCTGCCTGTTCCATATTTCACGTCATGGGAGTGCAACCTTACTCTATAATCGGTGTTGAGAAGTTTTATTACCGAGCCACATGTTACGTATTTTTGTGTGGAAGCTGTAAAATTATAACATTCTGATAAAATGTCTCAAAAACAGAATTGTTAGAATCATACATCCTAGTTTACAGAAAAAAGGTCATATTCATTATCATTCAAAATTCTTATAGAAAATATTCAACAAATAGATTACTTTTTATGAAAAAAAATTCGATTGGTATCTATCTCCATTGATATCATATAATTCTCTACCTTACATTCAAGAATTAACACCCAAAATAATCAACGTATTCCATAACAATGCCTTTATAATTACCAACTATATCTAATATACACAATAAACTGAAAACTCCTTTAGTGAAAAAGCAAAAATTGAACTTCGACATGAAATTTTCTTAATGGATTGTCCTATGGAATGCACTTTGAAAATCCACAAATTTTGAATAGAGAAAGCAATACAACTAAGAAAGTTTTTTGGGAAAGAAAGTTTTTGGCTTTCTACTACTCCATCTTGATACAAAAACAAGGATGAGGGAATCTTCCAAGGAAAGGAATTAATTTTCCTTTCTTTCCTCCTTTCATCCTTGTTTTTGAATCAAGATGGAGTAGTAGAAAGCCAAAAACTTTCCCAAAAATTATTCACTCCTAAAAATATAACCCCTTCAATTCAAACTAAGAAAGTATTCTTGAAAATGGTTCTTATTATTAATGTAAAGTATTACATAATGAACAAAATGATTTAAATACTCTTAGTAAATTACAATACAAAACAATATCGAATATATGGAATTCTAATAAACTAACATCTCTAACGATAGTGAGGACAGTTTAGAAGTGATAATCCAATGTAATTTCTGAAAATATACTGGTGATTCTGATCAAAATTATTTATTTGGAAGAAAAAATGGCATACTTTACAAGTTATATTCCAGTAATTTTGACTAGTATGATCGACGATCAATACTAAAACCTTAGTTAACTGAAATAAAAGGGGTATAGCTACTAAAATATGTGTGTAGGGAAAATGATACAAATAATTTCTGTAGGTTATACTTAAGAATATTTTATAATTTGAAACAATTTTACAATGAATTAGTGGCAATACCATGTATTAACTTGGGGTTGATCTGGGTTTCAGTTGACGGGAGTTTGATTAACCAGAGTTTTACTACATTTTTAAGAAAAAAAAAAAAAATTCTAAGAAAAAAAGCTACATTGAAAAATTGTGAAATTATAGCATGTTACCAAATCCCAAATTGGAGAAATTAGCTAGAATCACGAAACTGTTTCCTGATAAGGATTAGCACATAATTTCTCAAACTGGCTTTATAGATAGACATTAAAGGATGTTGCTAACTTTGATGAGGAAATGCAAGACGAAAGACAATATTTTGTTCTGGTGGGAAAAAAGTGTTTTCATGTACAGCAACTAGGGCTCTTCTTAGATCTGTGAATAGCTTTTTGAATTAGATAAATATCAATGATTTTGATAGTTTGTCGAAGTATAAAAAACAGTGTTTTTTTATATTCTCATTAATATCACATTATTAAATTTACAAGGGGCGTTTGAATTTTGCCACGATATCCGACCAATCACGGTTGGACACAGTTCTGCTGAATTGACAAACCTAATAGAAAGACCCTTACCTTGTATTTGTTGAAAGCCATGAATTAAAAATACTAGGAATAGTACCCACAGATCATTTTTCAATAATGGCATTTTGAAAGTTTTTTTAAACCTAAATGAACTTTAACATATCTTCGAAATAATCGGCAACGAACGACTTCTCAACAAACCAATATAAAATTTATATTTCATACAAAAAAGTAACCCTGTCAAACGTCAATATAGCAAACGCAAAAAGCCACGACATCTCAGACATAGAACACCAAAACCACAGAACACAAATCTTTCCATATATAGGAAGTTTCAGGTGCCTTGTTTTATATAATATTGTGTATTAGGATTACCTACTTCAATAATTATATTCTTATTCTTCACGATGAAAAACACATATATTGAATAAATATAGTTTGTAGGTGACTGCCAACAAATAACTACCTATATACAAGCTCTGTTTACAGTCAGCCTTCTTGCAGAAGCAGGCCAGGCGACAGAGGGGGAACTGCGAGTCAGTTGTGCCGAGTCCCTTTCACCACATATAATATGTTCTATAAACTATGCTATTACGAAAAGTTGGATAAATGTGCTCTATAATAAGTACCTTCGTTTTCATTTAACTTGTTCTCTAACTTTTACCGTTTTTGAAATCCCCATATTTTTACTCAAATTTCACTCCTAGCCTAGTGTATACTGAGACTGCTTGGCTAACACGCCTACCATTTTGTCTCCATTTCACAACTGAAGAGCCAGTTTATTTTAAAAAATGTTCGTGGAGTACAATAAAAATATTTTGATATTTGAGCTATTAAATTATTTGTATTTGTTATTTTTATACTCGAATGAAAACTACAAATCTAACCGAACAATTTTATTTTCACAAATGAGAAATCGTCAATACTATCTGTTTAAATGATTTTCCCATTATCTTTGGTTTTTGTTAGTGACTCACTTCAAATTTGATGTAAAGTAAATCCTATACATACGCATGAACTCTCGACTGAGGTATTTTTGTGATCAATTACGTATAAAAGAATACAATAGTTTTTTATCTCCCATTTCCACGAGCATTGGCAGAGACACTGAATGTCGAATGTCAAGGGTACTCTGATCTAAAAATGAACCAAATTCTTTCTACTCTAATTTTTGTCCTTGACTTATATATCTACGAACGTATCTAAAACGGTTGTTCTATCTAAGCAGAAGCGTAAAAAGAAATATTTTTAGCAAATAAGTTTATATAAAGCAATTTCAATAATTTATGCTTTCTGATTTGTTTTAAATTCAGATGCAACTCATGTAAGTTCACTGAATAAAATAGATATCCACATTAAAAAAAACAAAATGAAGCAAAAATAAAAAATGCAAACTAATATTATAAAGAGAAAAATTATATTTGTTTATAGTTTATATGATTGAAACGGATAAAGCCAAAAACTATTTAACTGATTTATACCACATTATAAAACTTAACGACTTTACGAAAATGTTAATAACATAATCCAAGGTACCTAGCAAAAATGTATCTATAAAAAAGTAAAATATTCGGCGAGTCACTGGTATATTAAATAAAATGGAAATGGGTACATATCTCTTGACAGCTTGGTTACAGAACATAAGAAAAAAAATCTTGTAGTTGTGAGTACATAAATGATAATATTAAATACGTCTAGATAACTTTTTTAAAGTGAATGGTAGTTTTAATCTGTTTTTCGTATCATATCATATTCAAAAAAATTTCTTTGTGACTGTTGGAACTAGCCCATTATGGAACTGTTCAATTGAGTTTTGAGGCGTCAGAAATTCGAAATTTTTTTTTTAGGTTGAAATTATACTTATGCCACTCTTCAAATATTTTTATTAGTGTCATCAGATATTTTGCTATTGATTACGTCTACATGGGTTCTTATTAATAAGTGGTAAATTATGAATGGACTGACCCGTTACTTGATAAATAACACAAATCAATAACACTATCAATGATAATGATTGAACAATTTTCACATTTGTTTATTTCTGTTTGCGTATTGTTAACACCGCAGCTTACTCGGAAGAAATCCATTTCTACCGAGGAAGATAGACTGTAACTAGCTATTGGAGGTAGAATGAAATATTAATGGGGAAATAGCACAAGGACTCGATAAAGTCTTGAATGAACTTGACGAAACCGAATAGGTAAAAAAACGGTACAACGTTTTGTAAACAAAATACTGGAAAACATTTCAGTTATATCCAATATATTCCCTATGAAAATAAGGTTGTATTGTTTATGTTACCACTAAAATTATACCCCACAACCACAGCAATTTGGTAGAAATAAAAATGAAATAAATTTTAAAGCTACTAACTAATCTAAAACTGATATCTGTAACTCAATGTCCTCGTATATATACCGGAATCGAAGTCCGTCGAAAATTCTTCTCTCGTTCACAGATTACCAAGGAGAGTGCACTGGAATTCTGTAGCAATTATTTCATTTCAAAACCAAATTTTTATCTTTCCAATCCACTGAACTTGAATAGTAATGAGTTAACTGGTTATGGTACAAGCACAAGTATAATGCTTTTAGCATTATACTTAAGGTACAAGCATTGCAAATCTACTCTTGGAAATGGGGAATGTTCCTCCTGACGAAAATCAAGTAGTTTTCATAAAAGAGCTCTAGAACAATGCATTTTAAACTCATCATTTCAACCTTTTTCTTTAAAAAATTATTTAAATACTAAGATAAAGCGGAATGAAATAATGCATTCAACATTTAAGAGCATTCGTTTCTATTTTACCATTTGGCAACATCGCCTATAGCTAATAAAGGACAATGAATCTGTTACCTGTTTGAGACAAACAAAGATGATATATTTCAGAGGTTTGCTGTTCTGTTTACTTATGTTCCGAGTTCCGAGACATTCTGTGACATATGACATTTTGTGCACCTAACCTATGTTCCTCTATATAAATAAATAACAAAACAACTGTTGTTTATGTGGCTTGTGGAGGTGGTATTGAACTATAAATTATTTTTGCCTTAATTGTTGATTTATAAAGATAATTATCCCTTTTTAAAGTAGAATATCTAGGTACGTATAAACTATTTCAACTTGATATAGGTGATGTTGCCAATATGTGAATTAGAAACAAATCCCTTTAAAAATTAAAACCCAACATTTGAAACAACAATTTAAATACTTTTCGAAGTGAATTTGAAAAACTCATGAATTAAACTCAACTTTATTTTGTTGAAACTTGCATTTGTTGTAATGACCCAAATTGAGGAACATTCCCCATTTCAACATTGTAAATTAACTTCACATTTTTATTAAAATTATAGCATAATATAGCGTAAAACACAATCACATATTTTTAATGACGCTCCGTGCCAAATTTGCCATGTTTTTTCAAAAGGACGGTAATAATAAACAGGTGGTACCAAATTTAATATCATTTTATCAGTATCAATTCACAAAGAATCAAATTATCTGAAACGAAATTGGGGATGTAAAGGAATATCGTACAAAACATGTGCTTCCTTATGACAAAATCCACATCAAGATTGTTTTTCTTAATAAAGAACAAAGTGATGGACGCAGTTATATATCTTGAATTGGCTACCGAATTCAAATTCCGATTGGAAGGTCCGCGTTTTCTTTCTTTCTCGAAAGTTTTCAAAACGTCAGTTGCAATAAATAGATCTTCTAAATTCAAGTTGATCCAGTTTTCCATATATCCATATATGCAGTTTCTTTGAACTTCCTTTTGAACCAGTGTTCCTCCCTGTGGATGCTCTCAGTTTAGGACCACTGGATATTTTCTTGATGAGTCCAAACATGCTCCCGATTTACTGGTTTCTCCTCGCTGTGTGATTTTCTTGTGCTCGGCAATGTAGACTTCCAATGGCTTCTTAGTTTCACCAATATAGGATTTGCCGCACTCACAGGTTATGCGGTAAATGCAAATCTTGTAATCGCAGTCCGCGTTTGGTGGCCTGGTTTTTGTAAGGCTACTACGCTTGTGTTTCCGGATCTGAATCAGGCTCTGATGTTGTACTTGGGCTCAATTCTTCTTATTCTTTCCGACAATCCTCTGATGAAGGGAAAGAGCAAGCACTGGTTGTGAGGGCTTCTATTCCTTGTGAGGCTCTTGCTGTTTTGTAGACAAAATCCGTTCCACCATCACTGTGGAGTGACCATTCCGTCGAAGACCTTTTTTATTATGTCTATAGTTCCTTCTCGAGACCTTCTGTCGTATTACAGAGCCCGAAATCACGACCCACTAGAGTATTGATGATTCCTCTTTTAGTAGATTGATGGTGGTTGGATTCGTGATTCAGATAATGTCCCGTATGAGTGGGTTTTCGGTATACAGATGTTTCCCACTCAGTGTTGCCCCCTTCACCAATACGTCTAAGAATGGCAATTCGGTGTGGATTTCCTTTTCCATTGTGAAGGTGATGGAATGTTTTGAGCTGTTGATGAGCTTTAGAAAGTTGTCTAGTTCTGTATTTCCGTGGTTCCATACTTTGAAGGTGTCGTCAACGTATCTCAAACAGACTCGGGGCTCCTTGTCGGCTTTTTCAATGGCCACAGTTTTTGCTTATTTTTCATAATATTGTAATTTCATTTCATGGTTTATTGCTTTATTGATTAATATGAGTCTTTCAATTTTTAATTTTATTTGTTCTGTTCAGAGATTTCAAATCATATTATATCATGTTAGACAATGGAAGTCCGAACTAGAAAAATTCACCATGAAAAATATTGTCAACCACTTTCAAACAAACGTGGAAATATTTTCTCCCGGCAGTGGAAATGAAAATTTGAATTTAACTTTTACATGGATTTCCTAAATATTTCTCATGTTATTCTATTATTTAATAATTACGTGTTTGTTACAGATATGAGAGGTCGAACTGTCAACGATTCCCGGAGAGGTATACGCCGGTTCAGAACATTGGTAGTCTCGATAGGTACCACACCCATGCCACGTTGGATAGGTACTCTAGAACTACAACGCCTACGGATAGGTATCACACCCTTTCAACAGACAAGGAGAAGAGTAGTGTTAATAATGATCGTTATACACCGATTGATATGTACCAACCCTCTGCTACTGAAAATTCCAGCAACACCAACAATGAAAGGATTGTTCCTGGACAGAGTATATGTTGTACCGAACGGTATACCCCTACAGAAAGGCACAGAAGAGGTTCCAAAGCAGAACTGTACAAAAACAAGGAGCGATCGGTTAGCTCTGATCGAAAAGATTGGGAAAGGCAACAAAGAGATCAGTATCAGAATCGGTTCGAACAATATGTTAATGAAAGATTCAACCAAGATCGCTTTTCTGCAATACCGTGCCCTGAACGTTTTGCCACGCAGGACAGGATCGATCGATCGGAAAAAATATCATTTTCGCAAATGTCATATTTGGAACCGCCTTCTCCAGCTCCAGCGAATGACAGATTCTTTCCTCCTCCTCCTCTTTCACCTGAAAATACACCTAGCCCTGATTGTTTTTCTAATAACACATTTCCATCTCCAACAACCACGGTACCTCAACCGGATCGTTTCATTCCACCTCCTCCGCTATCACCATCACCCACCGAAACTTTTGCACCTTCTCCGAAAAAACTTGATAGATATGATAAATCGCAAAGATATCAAGGCTATTCGGTATCACCGAATAACTCCAACGACAGGTTTCATCATAATGAGCATAGATATAAGGATAGGTACCACAACTATTCTGAGAGATACCAACAAAACGGTAGTAATCATCCTACTCACCAATCCGATAAATATGTAAATAATGAAAATAGATTTAGTGGTGGCGAAAGATATTTGCCACCAAACGCACATGTGCCTGTTGAGAGATATGTACCCCAGCAACAAGAGCCGTATCTTGGTTCTTACCAAGCATACGGGTACAAACAGTTCAATTCAAATGACCCTTATATGAGAAGAGACCTCGCCTTCCACTATAGATTACCGTTGCCATATTCCGCTAACCAACACCAAAGAATGAGGTATTCACATATGGGTACGCCCAGTAGATTGAAGTGTTGCCAGTATCAAGAAGGTTATCAACTATCCAAATCAAGTCCCGGCTCCAGTTCAAGTAGTTCGGTCACCAGTCAAGGTAAAGATATCCATCAGAAAGAAGTACCATGTGTCAATAGCAGTCTTCAAGAAATTCAGTGCCAAAATTATCAGGGAAAAGAGTACCATTGTAATTATCAACAAGAAAAGAGTACCCAGTGTGGTAACGTGCAGTGTCAGCAAAGTAAAGAATGCATAGGCTTTGTTTCACCAAATTTGAAGATATCGAAGGGTCAGTGTCGCCATAGTATTTGCGGAAGTCCTTCAGTAGAGTATGTTGGAGCTTCAGGTGGAAGGCATGTCTGTGCTACTCCACCACCAAGAGGTAGCATTGGATCAGCAGATGGTTCTGTTTGCAATGAGATGTGTTGTCCTAGAAGGTCGCAAAGTGCTTTAACAGTAACTGTTTGGTAAGTGATGAAGATATTTTCTAAAATATTTTACATAATCTCCGAATGAAATTCAAAATCAAGATGTTCTAAACAGTTTCTAATAACAATTCAACAACGCAACATGTGTTGTGTTTCGTATGTATTTTAATCAAGCATCGGCCAATTCAATTAGATAATCAGTGAGATCTTGGGGATCTTAAAAATGTTTATATTTCGAAAGTTTTCGGTGAGCCTCATGTATAAAAATGCTCTGTACTCAAGGTCGATGGTACATGAATAATTATATAGCTAAGATCAAGCAGCTAAGGATATTTATTCTTGTAAGCTATTCCGTACTTGTGATGCACCGTTTGGAACCTTTGGTGTAGTGATGAATATTACTGGAGTTTTTTCCCTCTTGAAGGTGATCACTTGGTGATCGAAACACGTGTCGAGGTGTCAAAATAACGGTTTGGTGTTGGGAAAAAACTCCAGCTATTCCTTGTAAACCATCCTTTCTCAAAGTTACACTTTTATACACATAACGTCTTTGGTGCTCTGTATCTGTATCTACAGGGTACAGCGAAAAACAGTTATGCAAGAAATAATTATAGGAGAAAATTTCATTTTCAACATATCTTTAGGCTTCAAGGAACAATAAATACTTCCGGTGTGAAAATATCGTCGAGGAGTTAAACCAATGATACAAAAATTAGGATTCCTTGAACCGAGAAGGTTACGAATTCGTTAAAATCAGACCAATGCCGGTTTTCAGTTTCGAGCGTTCGATTTTGCTGAAAGTGCCCGTAAAGTGGATTGAGGATTTGCGTTGTGTTAATAGAAAAAACGGAGCCTGTGCTAATGACTGAAGCAAATAGAGCATTGAAAAGATCAATTCGTAGATGACAAAAATAACTTGAACTGGTTCCCAATAAAACTGAAGCTATTCTACTGATAGACGGGAAAAATGCATTCCATTAACTCTCAGACCCTAAGAAGCCCTAATAACCCTAATGATCACTGGATCAAGGACTAACATTCAGAGTGGTTTTGCATATGCCTTGTTTGGATTTCCTAGCAATTCGTATGACTTTATCAGTAGCTTGTGATGTTGATCCTGCACATTAGAATATTGTCGCAACTCAGTACTCACTTGGCTTATTAACGAGAGGATTTTATTCGCTGTTTCACCCATTCATCATTCATCCAAATAATGAAAGAACGCATTTGAAAACTTAAAAAAATATTTATTGTAACGAAACGGGGAAAATCCTTCAGGAATAAACTTACACTAAAATGTTAATCAAAAAAAAAAAATAAATCACCAAAAACTTACATTATTTGACACTTTAAAAAATAAATCACAGTTGGATATTGT